>JACTOM010000043.1:3991154-4262515 GCA_015832385.1 Elymnias hypermnestra
TTATTTTATTTATATCTATAAATATCGAATGTCTGCCTGTAAGTAAAACAAAGATAATATTTCCAACTTATGGAAAATTTCCAAACGTTTGAGAAATTGACGTACTTTTTAATGGTTATTCGTTTATGCGTTTTTCATAGTGACTGTTTATTTATTTGTATTCGAAGATTATATCTTTCAGTACACTCTGCTCTACAAAACATAATTCAACGTACGTTATAACGTTTTTCGACAGAAAATTATCGATATTAGAAAATATATTTATTGTACTACAAAAGAAAAGTATATACTACTAATAATTTTATTTTACTGCAAATTACAAAAAATACAATGAATCCCCTACGTCACGTTTTTTATAGTATGATCGAAAATATTTTTCGTAGTCATTTTATTTCACTATTTATGAAAAAATTGTACCAACCACTAGTAAGATACTTCTACAGAAAATAAATAAAACATACTCTAAAATAAAAAAAAATCATAGCACTTTTTTTAGTACAAACGTGGAAAATGCATTAGAATCCACTACTAATAACTTTATTTTACTACAGGTGATTGAAAAATGTTGTAAAATCAATTCATATACACATATAAATGTATATACACACTCTATATGCATATACATGTATATATTATTTGTTTTTTGTTTGTGTATGTTTATTGTATGTGGTAGAAAACACTAATCCCATGGACTACTGACTACTAACTATACTAGCGAAGTTTTCGCCAGCCACCGTTGTTACAGTAAATAAATAGAATTCAATAACATAAATAAATTAAGATCATATTGATTCAAATTATTATTTTGTCGTTTGTAAAAAAATATATAATTTTTTTAAAATAAATGTTCCACGAATTACGGCGAAAGTTAATGTCCTAAAATCAAATTAATACAGCCGCCTTTTTTAAGAATAATGAATGCATATCAAACAGAAATATGTAAAATTAATATGTGGAGCATTCTAAAGAAACGTCAAGCTAAATTATTGGACCGTATCCAGACTCGTGGTTGAGAGATAAATGCTTCAATAAATCATTTTAAAAAAGATGATATCTGATTGAATGATTAAGCAAGGCTAAAATAACCAAAGATAGATGTGAAGTTATAACATTACAACAGCTTTCATTTTTAAAAGTTTCTTCGTCAATGTGCTAGTACATACCACAACGCTTTGATTAAATGACCCTATTTAATCTTATATTTCAGTAGCATACGTTTCCACCTTGCTGTTACTTATTTTTAGTAGTATTAAGTACGTCCTTAATAATTTTTTGTTATCTTTTGTTTTCTAGTCAGCAGATTTTATTGGATATTGGATATGTTTCGTATAGGATCATATAGCTTCACGTATGTATAGTATACTCTGGTTATAATAAATAATATTGTATATATTTCAGTATAAATTTTGATGGTGAATAAACAGCAAATTAATTTACGATGTAAACTTTAGAGATTTTCACGGGTCTCACTGGAAATAGGGAATGGGGCTTAACTTTATCGGTGGAGCTTTTTTTCTGCAGTTGAAGCAAAGCTCGTAGTCTCTGTGAACATTTCCGTAGGGTGGCACCTTGTTTCAAAGTATAGTTACTGTGAACGAGAATATATATTTGAATAAATATATAGATAACTGAAGAGAAATTATACTGTATTAAACACGAAGAAAGAAATGAAATAAAGTAACTTAATTTAATTAAGGTTTGCAATTGGGCGGTCTCGTCGCTACTTTGCATTTTTTCCTGGCGACCCTGTCGTTAGAAAGATCCTTATAAAAAGGTGAGTAAGTATAGGCAATTTTTATAAATAAATATACATACGTTTACTTATTTACTTAACTCAAAGTTCTGTCGAACTTTTAATGGTTGAAAAGAATCTTGGCTTTTGCTTGAAGAATTCTTCAAATTTCAACATAAAAAGGCGTCTGATTCGATGAGTATCCGTTTTAGCAAAACTTTTTAGACATTATAGTTATATATGAGTTTACGTCAGATTTGAATCTTGATTAATTAAACCTGGTATCTGCAGCTAATTTAAAGAAAATTTAATTATTATTAAATGCCAAGAATCCTATTAGTATTATATTTAGACATAATTTATACAGTCGTGAATTGAATGAAATTATTATCTATCATTACTTTAATTGCTTATAGATCGATATTTAACGGTGATTTCACAAAGATGGAAATAGGAATACTTACACGAAAATTTGTATATACCAGTTTATGTATGGACTACAATCTCAACTGGTGGTAAATTATATATTCTGAAGTGCGTTTCCCTGGTAAGAGGTAATTTACCTCTTATGGTTTCTGCACGCCATTATAACGGACGCAACTTGTTCTCAGCTGCACGACTTTTAGTTTTCAAATTAGAAAATGCAATTTTCTAAATTTAACGAGCCGGTAATCGAACTCAGGTCCTCTGCCAGTGAAGTATGTAGTTATACCATTGCTCCAGCGAGGTCATGAACCTTCATTTTAAACAATAATGACCCAAACTTCCTGGGAACGCTTTTACCCAAGTGGTTAATATTAGGAAGATATGATGTCTTAGAGTCTAATTAATCTAAGTGGCGGATTATGTGATTTTTGATAGAAGGAATGTGGATATTAAAATCGATCGTTCACTTTCCCTGTGTATCAAGTGAGTATTAAGCCGTCGGTTCAGTTATTGTCACTAACATCTGATTAAGATCGTAAATCTCTGGATGGAAAATATTGAAACCTGTTTCCGTCGCTTACTCTCATTGGGTTAGGTCACAATAGCTCTGTACGATATAAACATTTTTAAATAAATACAGGCTTTAAGACTTCTCATGATTGTAAATAATGACAGACAGATTTTTGACTATTTATAAAATGTAATAAAATAGAGAAATACCATATAAAAAGTCACATATTTTCAATTCACGTTCTCACATAAAGATACTATTCTTGAAAGAGTTTATATTTTTCCGCAAACGTAGAGAGTATGAATTTATGTTAAGCATTTCAATTATTTACCATATCTCGATAATATACTGTTATTTTATATAAAAAGTCGCACCAAACGGATGAATTTTAAATATTTTAAAATAAACCATTTTGGAATATTGTAAAATTAACTGCCATCGTTACTTGCAAAAACCTGGACCTATAAGATAACCTTAGTTGTCAATAAGCTTGCGGTAAATAGACGTAGCTGTTCATCAGAATGTTATATCATGAACCATGACCTTATTGGTGTATCTGTGTACGTGATCTAATTTTGGTAGGTGAAGGTTGTTAAACAAAAGGTTATTATAAACAATGCACGAGGAATTTAATGCGAGACACAGAATAATAGCCGAAAAATTATCGTGAACACATACATAGTTAAAACTAAGACCAGACCGGTTCTGGCCTAGTTGGACACGGCGTAGCGAGACGTGTGCTGTTGCACAAACATCAACCTAAAATTATTGACTAGATATTATAGAAGTAAAATAAAGCCTCGATGCTACGTGCTGCTCGGCCGTGCATACCGAATCGTAAGATCAAAGCACGCATAGGTACTTTACTAACTCCGACACCTACACGACTTTATCGGGTCGCGGTTATGCGTGTGTTGGTGTAATAGGACACACAGGCGCAGACGGCAACACTAATAAAAGTATAATAAAACTTACCAAGACAGAAGTGCGGCGTACGGTACTATTTGTTTGGAGGGAGGTTGGAGGCACTCATACAAGCGAGGGAGAGGCTGTGTTGGCGCGGCGGGCGGCCTGCCAGTTTACCGTTGCAAGGCGCGTTGTGCGGCCGGACGTTCGACCGTCACCCGTGCGCCGCCGGCACCCCGTAGCCCGGCCTCCGCAACAAAACCTCGCTAACCTGGACCATAACCCAGGACTATCATACCTTAAGCTCTGTGTTATCAAAGGGGTGTTTATAGACTAACTTGACATCTTGTTCTCTAAATCAGAGACGAAGTGCTACAACTCGTGCTTATTTCACTGAAGTGCTAATCCCAATTCTGGTTCTTTATTGGATCGCCTTTGTATCGACTAAGGTAAGTTTCACATTCAAACAACAATGTTCTTATTGGAATTTCCTACATAAATTTGCCTTTTAAACATTACTGAGTTAGTCGTGACTAATCTTTATATTAATGTCTTTGCATGATAATAATATGGTAATCAAATCATTATAGTAGTTGCTTATAAATTAAGAGATGGTAAAATTGTTATTCAGCCGATTAAAGCTGACGTGTGACTTTAATGGATTTATATTCCAAATTTGGACGTATTGGAAATGTTTTATTAGTTCGACTGCAATTTTACAAAGAAGTTTTAATATTTCAATATACTTCATAAACATTACTTTGTGAACAGTTAGAAACTTTGTGGAAAATTTCTTGGAACTTAATTGTAATCACGACTAACTAATTTTGCAGCGTGTTAATAAATTTTGTTTTAAATAGTGGCACAGCTTTCTACTGCGTGTAATTTGTAACATTATTAATTTTGTTTTTCCAGCGTTGCTTGGGAAAGTTTCCTAATAGTTGCGGAAAAGCATTATCTTTGTGCTCAAAACTTCTAAACAGATATTAACATTCATACATACCGTTTTTGGAATTGTGTTAAATAACCAAAAGTACAAAAGACTCCTTTTTGTTTTTAAATACAAATCCTGTCACACTGCCATTTGGCATTATGATATTCATCTATCTACTCTTGTAAGAAAGTTCTCGTTACCTATAACATTTTGAAATAAAACATCGACTCAGTTACTAGTTTTATTTTGAATATTGGGAACGAAGGCAATGTCCAATTTCCAATTTAATTGGTGCATTTCTTATAACGTCAGGGAACTCATTTTCATTGTTTTAGTATTCGCGATGAAAAGTATAATAACAGAATATAAAACTAGTCTACGTCGTGTGTGTAGTTGTTATCTCCACACATTGGAATTTTGTACAGCTGTTAAATAAGTTGCAACGCACGTTTTGCAATAGTTCTTTCCGCGTTTTTGGCAATGATTTTGACATTATGACATACATAATGGCGTTGAAATATTCACAGCTATTAAATTTTATAAGTCTTCTAATTAAACCTATTAGTGTTTTTTAATTCAACTTTCTGTAGTTAATTTGAAACGTTAGACTTAATATAATGTCTTAAGAAATTGATAAAATGTTTCAAGTTAAAAAAAACGAACGTGCTTTAGACCATATGGCTGAAGTGAAATATATGTGTATGTATATATATATATATATATACAGGTATATATACCTGTATTCACCTATAATACAAATTTATTATACTCCGTTAGGCTTACCCCATTGCATTTTTCATAACGCTCTTGTCACGAATTCACCAACTTGCTTCCCAAATCAATCGTCAATGTGCAAAGTAGTTTCACTCAAATTTTTTTTAAGTAAAACCATATTCACCAATTAAATTTTTATTAGTCTTGCATTTAACATCATATTTATATATTTATATGAATTTGATTCAGCTATTATACATCATATTTCCTTTACCCTAAAGACCTAAACGTTAGGTTATTAAAATATTCCCATAATTATCTATTATCCATTACATCGTTCACCCATAAACTAATCATTACTTATTAGTACTAACATTTGCTTATTCCGTGAACATATTTCTATCTGATAATTATAACAATTACTTACGACACCAACAACAAAATAAAACTTAAAGAAAATGACTCATGCCTACTTTGAATTGACAATTATTTTTTACTTCAACTAGCTTAAAAAAATACTTTTCAAAGAAACCTTTTTGTAATTGTTTAATCCATTACTTTAACGTTACAGGAACTTAGTTTTCATTCATTGCGGGGAAAAAACAATGTATATAACTGTTAATTTATTATAATAGGTTTCAGTGTTCAAATTCAAGACCAATGAGTGTGCGTTGAAGTCTTTTATTCCCACGTTTGCGCACTCTAGTTAAGTATTGTCGCTACACAAATTCTACAAATAGTAAATAAATTAAAATTCTAAAAACGTGATAATTTATATGAAAAGGTAAGTTAATGTAAGCAGTAACTTATAGACCTCTCACTGGTAAGTATTATAGAAACAATACTTCCCAGTGAGCAGGCCTGGAGATCGGTTGACTGCTTTTGCGAGACTGTCATCGCTTAAGGAGGCACGGCTAAGGGAGAGGGTGAATGCCACCGAAAAACTCCAGCCCCGACGAAGGGGTGCAGGAAACAGGAGGCGGAGATTCGTACAACTGCTTAGTGGGTATTGCGAGTTCGTACCCTCGCAGGGCCCCACACTCCCGACCCCATTAATCGAGGTGCGTACATGCATTTCCCAGTGACTAAAAAAAACAGTAACTTATTAACGTCTCTTTGCTAGGCATAGGCTACCTCACTCATAGGAGAGGGTATTTGGACCATTGACCCTCGATATTGCTATACTGCGATTTGGCAGATTAAACTCATCTCAAACTTACTCATACGATATGTAGGTTTCCTCACGTTGTCAAAAACATAATTAACTGCGTAAGTTTCATTTTATAAAGATAGATTTAATGATGCCTGACCAAGGTTCGAACGCCTGACGCTTAACAGGAATTCATTCGCCTATCTATTGAGTATCTAAAAAAACATAAACAGCTCGTAATTATCACCTACCACAATGGTTGATATTGAACTTTTATTATTTCCACGTAGTAATAATATCCTAGTAATTATAATAAAAATGGTTGTAACTGATGTGGAACAGATTAAAAAACATAAATATGCAATAGTTGCCTACTCAGTTAATAGCTAACTTCAAGTCACCGGAGCATTTAAGTCTCGCCTACAGGTCAGTTATCTCCGATATCCGTGGTAAATTAATTCTGTAGTCTATATAGGTATAAATATAGAATGCAGAATTAATTTACCACGTGTAATTGTTTAATGAAAAGCTACAAAAGGCTTTTGCTTTACGAGGGAATTTGTTAATATTGTATACTGGATATGTCTCATATAAATAAATAAATAAATCTAGGACTATTAATGCGTTCGAAAATTCTATTATAGAGTAGAGTAACTCTTATATATAATAAGAAGCTGAAGCCGCGACTTCGTCTACGTGGAATGTTATGGTAAAATTTTCATTAATTTATTATTTTACAAATAAAACACTTAACGGATATGTTTTTTATTTCCTAAAATTTACTAAAATTTACTTTCAATTTCCTAAAATTTACTTTGATAGTTCCCATTATGTCAAAAGATACAGTTGGTAAATGTGAAGTTTAATTTGTTTTTTAATGTGAAAATTGGATTTTTTTTCATTAACACCCCCTTGTGGGTGGAATTTCGTAAAATCCGTTCTTAGCTGATCTCTACTCGGCAAAAGGAATATTCTTATCGAATTTCAAGTCTCTATGCCTTATGGTTTCAGAGATATCGCGATGAGTCCATAGATACCTGGATATCTCATATATATATTTTAATAGTGTAAGTTTTTGTTAGAGAAGAAAAGGTTATTAAAACGGTCACAAGTAAAATAAAAAAGAGAGATTTTAGATTTTCAGTTAATGAAATATACAGAATTATCAAGTTATTTATTAATTGCTTCGAGTCTTTGGATCAAATAATATCTATTATAAAGCCAAATCCATTGCAAGTTTATATTTATAGCATTTTCGGATCCACGCCTAAACTACGACCAAAATTTAAATAAAAGATGTGGCTCATTGTATATTGAATAACAGGGTTTCAATATCTTTTTCAGAATAATATTTACAATTGCATAACAATACGCAAAACTGTATTGCACTATCTGGAAAGGGTTAAGTTATAAGGTAATATTATACCATGGAATCTGCAGACCAATATACAAAAAACTTAATGAAGACCACAAAATCGATCGTGACACCTTGCTTATTAAATAACACGCAGTATTGTACATTTCAGCAATACTGAGAATTTGCCTATGGCGTAGAAAGATGCCATTAAAGTCGTCGGGCGCGGTACGGGGCGTAGCTTGCATTGTTCATGCCGTGCAATAATATCTATTACCCTATGAGCATGAACCAATGAATACATTTAAGGTTGCCAAAGACGTAAAGTTTTTGAAGTAAAAGTTCTTTAAACGCGCTTGATTTGGGGAGCAAGCTGATGAATGCGTGACGAGAGCGTTACTGTAAGTGTGATCGGGCTAGATATACGGAAGTTGAGAGGGAGATGTAATTTAGTAAAAATAGAAAGCTGCTGTAACTGCCTCACCTATAACTCGATATTACGAGGTCCTTCGAGTCGCGGGTTGTGCCAATTTAAAAATTGATATTGAGTTTTCTATTAAAAAAGATTTGCAAAATTTTGGGAAGTTGGCGGTATGATCCACCCCTGTACCTCGGAGAGCACATTAAGACGTCGATCCGGTGACTGATCTCTCTCTGGCCGTGTCCGATTTCCGTCACATCGGCCTATGAGAGTGAAGGAATAGAGAGTGCACTTGTGTACTATGCCTGTCAACCTGCAGTGGAGTAGTGTTGTGAGTCTATGCTCCAATAACCTTCTCTCCTATTATTGAGTTTGCCTGAGCCCAGCTGTGGAACGTTAATGGGCTGCTACTTACCTTAACTTTTAAAGATAAAAAGAGAGAGTTACGTTTTGCTTCAGTCAGTTGATTTTTGTACCACTTATAGACAATTTATGCTATACGGACTATAGAACCCCAGTAGATCAGTTGTTACATTTCCTAATTTAGTTGTTTGTATTTTAAATCTACGTTTATAATTCGCTAACTTTTTCCTATATAAAAATTAAGCTTTTTATATCTATGTTTTAAGCAAATAAAGTAATTAACATTAGAATTTTTACTGTCGGATATTCCATGTCATAATTTGCATACTATAAAAAATTACAGTGATAAGTTTTCAATTTCTACTATAACATATAAATATATATATATATATATATATATATATATTTCACAGTCACGTCTTTGTTTGTAATATCAAAGTATTACATTACAACTAAACGTTACAACAATAGCTTTTTATTACAATTGGATTATTAATATTTTCTAATTAAAAAAAATATATAAAAACATAGAGTTGTGGTTAAAAGGACATCATAATAAAGTTAAATTGTTATAGATTAAAAGAAATTGTATTATAGTATATGTAAAATACTATTTAAACTTATAGTTTTGGCATTGGACAACCCTATAGTAGTCTAAGTTTACGTAACTGCATACAAAGACTTCATGCTGTCCCACGGTCCTCACTTCATTGATTCTCTTAAAAATTGCCATAAAAGATACGTGTAGCTTTAAATTATGCAGATACTAAATTGCTACTAGTTTCTTTACTAACTTCCCGTTTAATACTTTCTATCAATTTTGTTTTTAGACATAACGAGCACTAAAAATAATCTAAAGCTAGAATTATCTAGCTTTTAGTACAGGGGCTTGTAAAAATATATATTATGTAATTTGTTTTAAAAGACAAAACGTTTTAGTTTCTGTACAGGACTAATTATATAAGAAATCGGTTCATATACTATGTATTATGAGATAAGTAAAACTGTTAAAAAAAATTAAAAAAAAGATCCAAACGCCTTGATAGGTCTTTATGAGAAGCATAAAGACCTAGCTTATCTAAAATCAATGATCAGGGTGCAAGAACATTTAAATTATATAAAGAAAAATGTATTCCTGCTAAACCTGGAAAGTTTAATTGATTATTTGGGTAACAAAAACGCAGTTTAAAAAGGTATGGTAAGTAGCAGACAATTAAAGTCCCACTGCTGGGCACAGTCCTCTTCACTCATAGGGGAGAGAATTGTTAGAGCCTTGACCCATCATGCTGCTCAACTGTTTGTTGTCAGGCATAGTACACAAGTGCAATTTCTATTCTTTCACTCTCATTCTATCCGAACTGCCACATTGGTCTAGTGGTTAGCATGTTCCACTACAGACATGAGGTCCTGGGTTTCTGTCCCGGGTCGGGCCAGTTCAAAATCGAATTTGAGTTTTCTATTAAGATTTTCTCAATATTTGCCCGAAGTTGAGAAAAATTTGGCGGTGTGATCCACCCCCGTGCCTCGGAGAGCACGTTAAGCCGTTAATCCTGGGTCTGATCTCTCTCTCTCCGGTCTTGTCGGATTGCTGTCACGTCGGACTATGAGGATAAAGGAATAGAGAGTACACTAGTGTATTATGCCTGCCAATCCGCAGTGGAGCAGCGTGGTGGGTCTATGCTCTAAAATCCTCTCTCATATGAGTGAGGAGGCCTGTGCCCAGCAGTGGGACGTTAATGGGCTGCTACATACCTTTTTACTTACCATCCTATTAGATGTAACACAACCGGAGAGAGATCAAATATTGAGAAAAATCTTAATAGAAAACTCAATATCGATTTTTGAATTGATCCGACTCGGGACTCCCAAGATCTCATGACTTTGGCCTAACATGTAAACCACTAGACCAATTAGGCAGTCAGAAAAACGCAGTTTACTTGGAAGGAAACTCGATTTACCCCATTCAGTGTGTCTGTTATCGCTTTAATATAGGTGCGTCTAAGAATAATCTTTATCCGTTTTTGCCGTATTGTCCAATAGTTTTTCTATGAACAGAAAATTTTCCAGTTAAACTTTTTAGCGATCTCTAAAAAGTGTAATTGGTAATAGATCAATTCGAGTGAAATGACCGACCGCCTTGACCCTTCAGCACTACGCGGAAGGTTTGTGTGCATGCAACCGTGTCGCTTGCCTGCGTAGATATTGGTCGCCCTTGTCACAATAATATCTCATTTTAGATCCTGGAGCCATGATGGCTTAATGTGGCTCAGGCTGCAAATATTTCCTTTCGCTAACATAGGTATATTTAAAGAAATCATCGTTAGGAAAAACGTATATCTTGGCAATAGTTATGGTATACGTGTATCCTATAAAACCGCAGCGAAGTAGTATCTAAATGTAGTGGGTCTAAATTCCATTCTCCAAAGGGTGAGGGAGACTGTAATACTAACTAATTTTTATTTTTCCTATGGTCCTGACCTAAATATACAAAACAAAAAAAAAAAAAAAATACGTGTCACTTTAAATTGTGCTCTTTACCGATTATAGTTGAATAATAAGTATAAATATATCATAAAATATTTAAAAATGCTACGTTATCTTAATCAGGGCTATACAATTGAGAGCTTATCTGATATAAAAACATACAACTTATAGTAATGTAACCTAAATAAATCGAACGGAAGAAAGAAATATTGTATTTCGCATAAGTATTGAGAAATCAGTTCAGATATAAAAACATGTATAAAGTTAAAAGCTTTACACATTGAATATCAATCTAAGATTGAATAAAGATATATTACGAAAACATGGGCGTTACAAAAGAGCTCAGAATCAGTTAGGTGGCGTATCGAATAATTATGTGCGTAGTTTTTCTACGTGATCAAAGAATTTATGGATTTTCTTTCTGAAAAAGTAAAGGGCATAAAATACTAAAGCTGTTTCTGTTTTTTCTAATAGAGTTGAGATTATGTAAATCGCTTCTGACATTGGTTCAAAAACGTCGTTTTATGTGGAAGATGCAGTTTATAAGGATTAAAAGCAACTTCCCGCGTAATACCATAAAGCTTTTGGATATTTCTTGGTATCTTTATTTACTTATTAGGCATTGCTTACACGTTTGCTATGCATTTAAATGAACTTTTAATAGTTTAACAGAAAAACTATTAAAAATACTTGTTTTATGTAAAAAAAGAGACTGTTAAAACGACAACGACGAAGTTATAAAAGCTCTTTTTAAAAAGATGCCATAAGTTACTTTAACTTTCAATCAAAAGTGTCATTTTTCTTTTCACATTTAATTATTGTTAAAATATTAATGACATATTGACAGCCGATGGCGCAGCACATAGGTTTTTATGGTATCCTGTCTTTAACTTTTTTCATAGGAAACATGTTCCACTTGTTACTTCCTCCTAAATGTTCAATTGCTCAAATTGTTTCCGTCCTCTTTTCTTTTGCTGGTGAAATTTGTATATCCGAGTAGCATTTAATTCAACAGCTGCCGTTTTATGTTTATACATATTTTAAAGATATTTTTTTGTAATATATATCGATTTAATTTCTTAAATGATAGTTTGTAAGGATGTCTCGAATTAGACTACTTTAGTTTAGTTTTAACATTAATAGTAAACAGAGCATACAATTATCATATCCTTGTATGTAATACAAGTAAAAACTCTTTAATTTTTACGGGTTATGGTTCTTTTCTATAATTTTAATCTGCCTTTTAGCACATCTTCGATGATAAGGTTATATTGGAAGAGGTTACAAAAATCTCTCTGATCGTTGTTCATTTATAAAAAAGAGATTACTTCTTCATTTTAATTATTTAATTTATGTGTTTTTGATTAATAGCCCGCGAATTTCACCTGCCAACGTGAACGGTGAATAGTAACTAATATATTACAAGATAATAATTAAGATACAAAAAATATGAATAATAAAAATATTTAATCTAGAACATAAAACCTCGTATTTGCTAAAAATGTGGTTTTGCTCGGAGGCGTGACTAATAACCACATTAAGCTTTATATGTCGAAATGTGCTCAGCCCATCATGTAGACAATTTTTTGGATATGCGCGTGCACACACATACACACAGAGATACTGCCCGGTTGTTTTTGTCGAATATTAGTGGCAAAGAAACCGTCGAATACCGCTAGCACCGCAGTCGGTTATTGCTCTCGGATTCCGCAACAAATTAACATGTATTCAGTACAACTACATTTTATACTTAGTGTCTATAGGATAATTGTCTTTTTACTAGGTACTTGTTTGGAAGCGCTTATGAAACGCTTTCTAACACATGTGTTCTATTGCCTTAACCGCGTGGCCTATATACCTTAAATATTGTCAAACATAACACTACCCATACGCGGTGCAGACGACGTTGATTGATTGAAAACTAGTACTATAATAAATAATTAAAGTTCCTTCCGATTTTTTAATTTCACAAAAAAAAGTTAAAAGTGCAAGCGTACAAAGTACACATGTCATAAGTGAAACTGTAAATATTAAAACTACCTATTCTTCAAATGAATTACCTCTTCATGCGCCTAAAGAAGTTTCACTTCAAAAATCTTTAGTCTTGACTGGTTGAAATCAAAAGTATTTTTTAACGACTGCAAAATTTAAAACAAAGTATCAATAAAAAGTGTGCAAACGAACAGTAGGAATTTAAATACAAGAACTTCATTGTTCTCTATCGACAAGTTCGAATATGTATCATTTTGTATCAACGTAAAAATTCTCGTAGTTCAGTTCCTGATTAAATTAGAAATCTGTAAAAAGGTCTACAACTGTAAAATAATGGTTTTAAACTTAAATTTTCGTGGTTTATTAACATATTGACTATTTGAACGGGTACATATCACGATGGCGATTTTTAATTTTTAAAATCGTGATATGTACCCGTTCAAATAGTCAATATGTAAAATAATGTATCCAATATGTCTCTTTAAGTGACAATATGTGAAGTAACGGATTCAATTTTATAATGTTCTGAGTAGCCGTTAAGTTATATTCAAAGGATCTTCGTTGTGACTAAATTTGGCAATATTATAATGCAATAGTATAGTAAAACTTTAGTTGCAGATCATGCACAAAATAATGCACAGACGAAAAACGTACGAAAGCAGGCGGATTGTTAATTTATTGACTATTTGAACGGGTACATATCACGATGGCGATTTTTATTATTATTTGAGTAACGTCGTGACAACGATCCATGCAACTGGGTCGAAATATCGGCAAAATTAAAAAATAAAAATCGCCATCGTGATATGTACCCGTTCAAATAGTCAATATGTTAATAAACCACGAAAATTTAAGTTTAAAACAATTAGGATTGTTAATTTCTTTAACTCTATTCTCAATTTAGGATAGTGTAGCAAACTTAACTCGATTGGAAACAGATCTGAATCAAGTGGATATATCATTCAATTTTGTACGTAGGAACCAACCCTTCATAGGAATTTGTAACCAGTAGATCAATAATGCAGTAAATCAAGTATATAATGAAATATTTAAACAGGTAACACAAAATGCATCCCTTTTTCTGTTCTGTTTTAATAATGCTACAGTTATTAAATACATATGCATATCTGTTGTATTAATGGACGATCTTACGATGCTAAACGGTGGTATATTTAAACATGGCAATGCACTAATCTGTTTAAGTTATGCTAGTATACCTCTTATAGGATTCTCTTAAAAGGCAAAAATCACCAAACCAAAATAATATAGCCGTCTGAGGAAAATGTTGTTTTATATTATAATTATTCATTTAAAATACGATAAAATTTCATGTTATTTTGAAAGTATGTGCCTAATCAGTAAGTTACATAATATTAATGTAAAATATTGAGAATATATAAACTATATCATAGTCTGTCTTATAAATTTATAATACGAGCACGAATCCGGATCTAAATCCGGATATTTCAATGTCAAAACAAATTATCCATGTCCTAAATGTAATATACATGTATATACTTAAATAAGTATTTTAAATGCCTGTTTCCTTAGTCTTTAGCACAATGATACAGTAAAAGTCGTTGTAAATTTGGCACATATGTTAATACACAATAAAAACGAATGTTAAAACTTCCGATGTCTCAACTAAAAGTACAAAAGATTTCAAATTATATAATCGTAGATTTCAAACGCGAAAATATTTTCATTTCTTATTTATTATTATTATCACCATTATACTCAATTTATTATTAGAAATTTGACGATATTCTTCATAAAATACTGCGAGAAAAAGCTGTTTTAACAGCATAGTATTATATTAACATACAAGAGTTATAACGTTGAAACTAATAGTAGATGTCACTGTATTTAATTCATAATGATCGGTATTGCAGCTAAATCTGATTTAAGGATATGAATAATTTAGACATGAATGATTATAATATAAATCGAGAAATTACGTTGAAATAAAATGTTTAATTAAATATACTCATTACTATAATACTCTGTCAATAGATTTGAGCCAATTTAAAGGTAACAGGATGGATTCGGAAAACAAAAGACTAGCCCTATAAATATTAAAAATAAAAGTGCGTGCGTATAAAGTACGCATGTCAGAAGTGAAACTTCTTTGGCAAACTCATTTTAAAGTCTTTTTTATATTTATACAAATCAAAAGCATTAGATTTTCGAGCCTTAGAGGGAAGAAAAAAGGAAAGTATTCGTATGTTAGGTATTTAATGAATTAATTTTCATAAAAATATTAAAAGTGGCAAAAATTAATACAAATAATTTATTGAAATCTCAAATGATGAATTGTAAATAAAAATGTCACGTGTTTTTTTTTTCAATATTAGAAATTATTTATTAAATTTTGTTTTTGAATTTAACATTTAGAAAAGAGAATTTATGAAGTATTTTTATTTTACATTTTATGAAAATAGTATATTAAATGACGAGTGGCAGAATAAAATGCCACATGTTATTTTTAAATATTAAAACTACCTAACCTTCAAACGAATTAGCATAAAAAATGCTGCATATCTTCGTGACGCTATCACGAGCTTGTCCCGTACAAATTTTACCCTCATGCGTCTGAAGAAGTTTCACTTCAAAAAGTAATAAACAGTTATAAATAATCCTATCTTACAACATCTAGCTTGTACTTTTTAAAATCTTTATAAAGAAAGAAATTTTGAAGCTTATATACTTCAATTAACTTTCAATAGATTCTCCTGTACAATTATTTTTAAAATAAATGTATTTTTGAACAAGATATTTTGTAATACTATAATGTATTGGGCTAATAGTAGGAATTGAATAATAAAGACTAAAAGGACATGAAACTATAAGAATTGCATATTATATATTTTTAACATAAAATACATTATAAAGAATTTTTAAATCAAGGAAAAAATCGTCAACGATAAGAATTTATTATACTTGTTTGTAAGCATTCATTCATTAAAAACACAGGTTAAGCTGTGCTAACATTTTATATTAATAATATTACTAGTGTATGCATATAATACTAGTGTTATTATGCAGTTTAAAGAATGTTAGAATCAGACATCCTATATTGTCGAATTAAGAACTGGTTTGTTGAAATATTTGATGATAGAGTGTAAGTGAAAGCTATGATCGACGTACATATAAAAAAACAGTTCCGTTTTGTATTTCTATTTCCATTAGCTTAATCTTTTTGACTCTGGGACTCCAATTAGCAGAGATTAACCTAAATTTACGTTTTATTACTAACAATTTTAAAGTAGCTCTTATTCTATTCTTGTTAGCTATGTTGATATTAAACAATTGTATTGTTTGCTTTTGAGGTGTATCCACTACTAAAAATGTGAATTTAAGGTTGACTTTAAATGTGGATACTTACTTTTTATACGTTACTAATTAAGTCGTTTATATTTTATTTGTTTTAATTTAGCTCTCAGCCTCTTTTATGCATGTAGGGAGAGTTGGGTTTCGTAGTCGTTAAAATTCAATAAAAATAATAATTTATTTCAGTTTCGGTTTAAGCTCTAAGGTTATATAAAGGCAAACAATTAATTTTTATGTTAAACTTTTTAATGAAACGCAGCTACCACATAAATGTTAGTATGTAGTTGTATGTATGTTAGTGTTTTCAATCAAACTCATTTCTGTATAGATTAAAAGAGGGTTTACTTTTATATAAAGAATGTTCTTAAACTCTTCGTATTCTTAATCTTTTGTACTTTTGCATTCGTACTTCTTTTGCAAAATAACACTGCATATGTTTTTTTATTCTTCATTTTTATATATTAATTTAAATAGAATTTATAACCACGTTTTAACAGCAAAAATGTTATCCTTTGTTTGATAACTTGTCCTATTATATTCTAGTAATGCAATGAAACAAATAGTTGTAAAATATGTATCGTTGTCGTCGTCGTCGTCGTCGTCACTTCAACCGGTGGACGTCCACTGCTGGACTTACGTAGGTCTTACGTAATGACGTCCACAAGGCCCGATCTCACGCCGCCTGGGTCCAGCGGCTACCGGCGACCCTCTTTATGCCGTGAGTCCACTTTGCGCGGGGACCCTGCACCTTTGGGCCCTAACGTCCATCGCTCCGTCGGACTATGTGCCCCGCCCATTGCCACTTCAGGTTCGCGATTTGTAGGGCTATGTCGGTGTCTTTGGTTCTGCTACGGATCTCCTCATTTCTGATTTGATCACGTAGAGAAACTCAGAGCATAGCCCTCTCCTACGCACGCTGACCAACTCTGAGCTTTCGTATGAGGCCCATAGTCAGCGACCACGTTTCGGAGCCGTAGGTCATCACTGGCAATACGCACTGTTCGAAGCGCGTTGTCTTCAGGCACTGCGGATTATGGGACGAAAATATCTGCATATAGTTTCCCGAACGCTGCCCCACTCGGTTGGGCAAATCATGTATATATATTTTTAATATAAAAATTTCCTTTAATGTCAGTAATGAAATCGGTTATTAATTTTCAATAGATTAAATTGGACTCTCAACAATCGCTCGTCCTTCAGCGATACTTCGATGCGGAAAATTATTGATAAATATCTGCCACAGATTCAAAGTGAAAAAATAATAATGCTACCATATTCAATATACCATTACTTATATTATGTGCAATTACTAATCGCTTACATAATTTTACCAGATATTTAACATAGAAAAACAATAACTTATACAGTTTATCTGACCAAGCGCGTGATTATTATGGTTGTAAATTAGCAGATAAGATACGTTTATTACTTATTATAACTTAATCATGTAATTGAAGAAAAATTTACACCTACAACAAAATTATTTAATCATAAGTAAGTAAATAGTAGCCCATTAACGTCCCACTGCTGGGTACAGGCGTCCTTACTACGAGGAGCGAGGATTTTTAGAGCATAGACCCACCACGCTGCTCCACTGCGAATTGGCAAGCATAGTACATAAGTGCTCTCTCTATTCCTTCACTGACATAGTCCGATGTGACGGGAATCCGACACGACTCGAGAGAGATCAGGCGCAGGACCGACGGCTTAACATGCTCTCCGAGACACGAGGGTGGATCACACCGCCAACTTCCCAACTTCGGGCAAATATTCAGAAAATCTTAATAGAAAACCCAATAACTATTACGAATTGGCCCGACCCGGGTCTAGAACTCAGGACCTCATGTCTGTAGTCGAACATGCTAACCACTAGAATAATGAGGCAGTTGCAGGTATTTAATCATATTTAACCTCTAATTTCAAAGCTCTGAAGGATTTGAATCTAAGGCTGAAAATTCAGTTCACAAAAACCAAGGACAAAATTACTTAATTTATATATAAAATGCATATATATAAGTAAGTTTATTATAATTATTTTTATTTTGCACATATTTTTCCAAAGATTGCCTGGTAGAAATCGCTGTGTAGCGATGAGACCGTCTTTTTGAACATTGTTTTCTTTTCTCTTTTACCTTGTTTCTGCTTCATGTTTCTTGTGTGATGAAGAATTTTGTATCTATCTATATATACGTACATATATATTCACACATAGAAATATTTCATCAGAAAGACAATAAAATGAAGATGGTTATGGGCAACTAAACTCACTGAAATCTTTAAAATTATTCGTGATTAACTTTAAATTTAGCAAAATAACGTCTTTGCTATTAAGATGGTTATTAAGTACGGCTTTTCCCCATAATCCCACGGTATTTGAAACTACATCAATCAAGTGAATAGCTAGAAAAATGAAAGTATTTTCATTAAAAATATTAAGCCGTCATTAAATTTAGAGCTAATAAGGCTGGAAATGAAGGTTGTTTTAGATTTGCAAGATTAAATTGTTGCTATATTTAATTAAGATTAATTGGTTTCTATATTTAATTAAGATTTAATATTATCGATTATGACTATTCATTATAAGCGATATCGAGTTAATATTTAGTTTGCTATTGCAACATAGCAACAGCGAGAAGGACGGTGTACTACGGTTAGGAATTTATAACGTTCGTATTTCTTTCGCCGAAGTTTTAACAGCAAAAATCTGTTACATTGTTTTTTTATATATTAACAACCATAAATCTAGGACATTCCTTGGCTACAAAAGTTTATATAACAGAGTTTAAAACGTTTCTACTTAAATTAATTAAACCAATATAAGGGAAAATGGTCTATACATATAAGTGATAGCCACGATGGCGTAATGTTGCGAGAAGTCGCTTGTATTCGACTCCTGATAGAGCAAATTTAGAAAATCAGCTTTTTTTAGCTAAGTCTGGACTGGTGGAAGCCTTTGCCCGTGGCTAGTTACCACCTTACTAGCAAAGATGATGCTGTGTAGAAGCCATAAGAGGTAAATAGCCTCTGACCAGGTTAGGGTGCTTCTTTCTTAAACTGTATTATCATTTACCATCAGATCAGATATAATTAGAGTCAACCTATATGGGTAGAAAGTAGGGTCTTGAAATGAAAACCTAATATTTTTTATTCAAGTAGGTTCAAAAAGCTCTGTTGAATTGTCAGTAGTTTGTCCGTTGGTAATAAATCTACCACCGGTTCGAAAAGTTCGAAACGCAACGGTGACTCCTTTAAACATAGTTTTTGTACGTTACAATGTGTTTAGGTTTGTATAATTTATTGCACATAAAGAAATAACAATTTAACGTATTAACTTACTAATAAATATATGTACAAAAGGCGGTCTTATCGCTAAATAGCGATTTTTTCCAAACAACCTTTGGGTTTAAAAAGCAGTGAGTATCGAAACTGATGGGTTTCATGTGCAACTGGATTCAAGTCCGCACATCTTAGTCACTTAAATAATGTTATGATATGCTTTTTATTATAGAACGTTTTTAACATATTTCTTAAAACTATGTGGAGGTAAATCCAGAAGTGATTCGGGTATCTCATTAAAAATGCGTATGCTCAACCCGACAAATGATTTCTTAAAATTAGTATTTGATTTTGTGATAAATTTTAGCATTACTTAGTGAGCTCATTGGTCTAGTGGTTACCATGTTCGACTACAGACATGAGGTCTCTCCGGTCGTTTCGGATTGCCGGATAAGAGTGCACTTGTGTACTATGCCCGCCAATCCACAGTGGAGCAGCGTGGTAGGTCTATGCTCTAAAAACCATCTCTCATATGAGTGAAGAGGCCCGTGGCCAGCAGTAGGACGATAATGGGCTGCTACTTACTTACTTACTTTACTGAAACATCGATTGTAGAGCGAAAATAAATTTCCGTTTGTCTTTATAGATATAATTGTGTAGGTATGTGTGATTAAACTCTTAAACGGGTGTTTACGTTAACTATTTGATTAGATAAATAATCAATGTTCCATATTTTCACGGGATTGGGCACTACGTGAGTGACATCAGTGACAACAACGAGTGGGACGCTAATTTAAACATTATTAATTTTACATTTAACGCGTACTTGCTTTGATGGTTGTAATTATAATGTAGAAAATTAAAATAAGTCTGCGGAATTTGTGTTGCCGTATCTAATAGTTGTAGCGCATTGTGTGGAGCACAATGTTTACTAGACTTTAACAAAAACTCGATTTAACTTTAATCGGTCTTTCGAGCGTGGGATTAGGATCGCAGGTTTAGGTATAAACTTTATTCACTGTACACTTTTCCAGCAGTCCGACTGACCTTCAGCATTTAGTATGATGCCGGAACATTTGTCACGGCGACTCATTCAGATAAATATTTGTTATGGAAGTACTGACATGGATTTATTTTTATGATTATTTTTTAAATAATTTATTGTGATATTTAAAGTTTTTTACAGAACTGTTTTTACAAGGCTTTTTTAACATTTAATGGCTTGTCTAACCTCTATTTATTCTGAACTCTATAAGGGAACTGAATTAGTTATTGTACGGTAATTATACATAGAAAGGTGCGTTACCCGCTCTCGTAAAAGACAAATAACCCCCCATAATAATTAAACAGAATATATTGCAAAGGAAAATATGGAATTACGAATATACCCACGCACACACACACGCACACAACCACTATTACTCTTACACAGCCATATACACCTACATTCATTTTATATTATGGATTAGTTTTAAATTACATACATACATAGCATCACGCCTCATTCCCATTGGGGTAAGCAGAGACAACGTCCTTCCACTTGCCAAGATTCTTGCATGTCTTCTTCGCTTCTTTCATTCTCATTAAACCTTTCATACAAGTTCGTCGGTTTGAAGTACTCTTGACCTGGCCCTTATTTAAAATGTCTTGAATTTGGTTCAGGAACGTTCGCCTTGGTCTTCTCTTTCCAACTTTCGCATTCACTCTTGACTCATAAATCTTTTTTGTCATTTTCTGTCCTTTCATTCATTCTCTCTACATGCCCAAACCATCTAAGCATACCTTTCTCAAATTTAGTCACTACGTCTTCTTTTATACCACAACGTTCTCTTATCACACTATTTCTTACCCTGTCACTCAGTTTTAATACACTCATACTTCTCTCATCTCCGGATTTATTTTACTTATGTGATTCTTCTGCCATACCCAACTTTCACTACCATACACCACAAACACTCCCGCATGCACAGCCAATCTGGCCCTTTGAGACACCATCTGGTTATTCACTATTTACCATATTCCCTGCATTCACTCTCCTCTTAATATCACTTTCACATGTTCCATCTTTTGTAAATTTAGATCCCAAGCATACAAAATCTTTTAACTCTTCCACTTGTTCCCCATCTATTAAAATATTGCCATTCATCATAGATTCATCTCTTTCAAAAAGCATAACTTTCATTTTGTTTACATTCACTTTAATTCTTTTCCCTTTCAAAGCTCCATTCATAATATTTACCATCTCCTGTAGCTCATTAGCGGATGACGCAAGTATAACTTGATCATCAGCGTAGAGTAAACATTTGATGAGTAATTCATTCATTCTTAACCCATACATACTTTCTTTTAAATCTGTCAAACAGTTATCCATAAATAGGTTGAACAGCCAAGGTGACGCGACACATCCCTGTCGAATACCTCTTTCGATAGGAAACCACTCCGTGTACGCCCCGTTTATTCTGATACAAGCACTAGAACCCTCATAGAGAGACTTCAATGTTTGAATCAGATTACCGCTCACCCCATACTTTGATAACATTGACCACAGTTCATTTCTCACCACTCGATCATAGGCCTTTTCTAAATCTATAAAGGCGCAATAATGAACTAATAAACTGTGGTATTATTAGTTTTAAATTAAGTATACATTTTTTATCTTTCTCTGAATTATGCAGACTTGACGACACATTGAATCAAAAACATTGATCCATAATTCAGGGGATTTACTTAGTTTAGGGGTCCATGCTATATTAATTGTGAATTTTCCTTTCTATGCCCAAATAATTAAAGTTGTTACTATTAATATTGTCCATGCGTATATTACACATGCACCTTTATTTTGGAATTTCCACAGGAAAAAAAACTCCGAGTAATATTTAAATAATAAGTTAGTAAGCCTCATTGGCCAACACCATATTAAGAACTAGATAGAAGTTATGATTATGAATCCTTTAAATCAAAATTATCACCATAAATGTAGAAAAAGGAAATAAATTTTATAGTCTTAGAAAAAGTGTACTTCATTAGGAATTCTATCTCCTTGATTTATATCTGCCACATACTTTGTAAACGTTTGTAATTGCATATGCCTTATTAAGTCATTATCTTTAGAAGAATCCGTCCCTATATGATTCTATCTTTTAAAGATTCAGACCATTTGTGAAGGATGATCTTATTAGTCACAAGGCTATGCCACGCTTTCCAACTTCTATGTATAAATTATAGACTATATTATGTCTAGGAAAATCTGAAAAAAATATATAAATATAATTAATATTGTACATACAAAATGAAGGATGGTATGGATTAGTCGTTACTATCCATTCTTTATGGATAAACTATTACGCTTTTACATTGCAGCAATTGTAATAGCATTACACTCAGATACCTCAATTTTATTCTAGACTAGCTGAATGATCATTGCAGAATGTTTTGACTTGAATAAATAAATGTTCAATAAAGAAGAAAGTTGTCTTTAGTTTTCAACTAATGATTGAATATACAATAACAGTATGTACTTCTAAAACGTTAGCAGTGACTATTAAGGAAAAAATATATTGACAGCCTTGTTGGCGCAATGGTGTGACTGCTACACTACCAGAAATCCTAGACTCGATTATCGGCAAGCAAGGCAATTTTAGGTAATTTGTCTGAGTCTGACTTCGTTCCGGCACGATGCATTGTACAATTTATAATAGGTAAATTACCTCTTAGTGGGCTAACGCGCTGCCATCATATACTATATCATCACTTACTCTCAGATGAGAATACAGTCAAGCCCTAACTTGTGAGCAATACAAAAACAAAACATAGGTATGAGATAGAAATTACTCATTTCTAACTGTTATTTTGTTACGTATTTATTGCTTTTTAGGTTTTTAAGTTTATGATACGATTATATACAATGTATCAATTTCATAATTTCAATCTGGAATATATACATAAGGAAAAAAATTTCATAGTAGACAATATAATTACAGTATGTAAAGCGTAACACAAGCAATTGTTAAAAAAAATATAAATGATAAGTATAACAAGTGAAGTTTTAATCTTGAATGCTAATGAAGTTGAAGTAGAAAATTGAATTCCAAATAATATGTCACTTGTGAAAGATTTGACACTAATACAAATAAGCATACTAAATAAGCATATTTTAATTATTAAAAGATCGATAGCGTTCAGGGTTACGCACCAGGAAGTCTGTTACTTGTTGGTTTTGTAATATAGTTTTATCACTACGAGATTATTACTATTAAAATTACTTTAACCAATCAATATGAGCTAAGATTATTTTAGAGCAGATTACTTTACAGTGTTTGCAGAATATACGAAATGATAGAAATCGTCACGTAAAGAAAAAGTGTTACAACCCTACATTCTTTTGATAACTTTGTCAGACATGTCAGTTAATTAAATAACGTGTGGGTACGCGTGTTTTTGTTTTTAATAAATTATACGCAACTTAGTCAATATTTATTTATTTATGTACCACTTGACTTGTAAATTAAAAATAATCATAAAAATTACTATACAAAGGACACCTTATTCCTAATGAGAACCAGGAACCCTACAGGTGGGAGAATTTAATCGAGAGGTGCAGTAGGCGCTATATCTACATGTGTTATTTTAAATGAATTTAAACAAATTTATATACATACATACAAAGATACATACAGAATACATACATAGATACGTAGCTCCATAAATATATACTAAGGAAATATTAATAACATGCAATGTGAAAGATATAAAAATATACAATAATACTTATTTCGAGTTAGATAATAAATACTCTTTTAGTCTGAATAGGAATAATCCAGAGTCGTCCTTGAATTTACCTTGAAGTGAAAATTTCCGTTACGCGTTGTGCGATGTGTGAATATTATATGAATAACTAACTATCTTTCAGTATGTACACGCGGATGAAGTGAGACTTCTTAACCTTATATTGTATTAGATTCTATAACATAATTTTATTTTAAATTAATCTCATATATAAGTAATACAGTTACATTAGATAGTCTTAAGTCTAAATCTCCATTTACATACTATCTAAGCAAAGTGTGATTTTTGCTCTGTCATGCCATAAGAAGTTTTATTTCCAAAATATAGAGAATATATATAACGATAATGCACAAATAGGGATGAAATGCTTTGAATGGAGAAGCCTTTTTTTATTTAAGGAAAGTTAGAATTGTAGAAATGGGGATGTAATTCAACTTCTCCTATGGAAGTTCTGAATGATAATCCCTTTTTCTGCTTGTGAATTCTATAACATTATTGTTATACAAGTTGTAGAGCTGAAACTAACTCTGTCAAAACTTTTAACAGCCACTCAAGGGTAATAAATGTGTTGTTAAGCAACAAAACGTATTACAATTATAGCACTAAACTTACTAATCCGGTTTGTAATTCTTGGTAAGACCCGTGCTTGTAATAAAAATAAAAAGCTACCTTAGTGCATTTTGTATATTTTTACATATTTATATAAAGGTTTTTATTCCTTTGTCAATGAGTTCGACTTCGTTCACATAATAACAATCATTTTTATTTTATTCACACTTTTATTAGTGTTTAAAGTATTCCATGGAAACTAATTCGAGTTCTATATTGGTACTATATGTCCGTAAATATAATACGGCGTTAATATTATAAATCCTAAAAAAATGTTGTTTGTCGCAAATTTATAATTAAACGATTAAACCAATTTTGATCTATTTTGGTTTAAAGACAAAACTTAGGGGAGGGGCACAGGATATTTATTTCCTGAAAATATAAACTGAATAAGTTGAAATTAGGGATGGATATTGGAATTAATGAATATGTGGAATCCATCAATTCTCATATTTTGTTATAAAAAGTCATCATATTGGTATATTTTGGTGAATTCTTATGTTTTTGGCAAATCTATTTAAAATAATCAAGGCTTTATATACTTTTTAAGTGCTGAAGAACGCAAAGGGCGGACGGACTGATCAGAAAGGATGCTTATATCATATTATGCTTCTAGATATGTCTACCATGACATGAGTACTAATATTATGCAAACGAAGCAGCAAGCACGTACTAGTAAATACATATCTTTAATATTATTTCATACGATTGGCTAATTTACAATGTAGGTCTTATTTCGTTTCATAATGGTATTCGATATCATATTGTAGCCTTGTTCTTTATTATAATTGAAGTCATTATCTATTCTATTATAAGAATTATTTAAAAGCTTTTGCTGGATACTAGTTTAAGGTATTCTTCTAAACCTAATTAGGTTTCTATTATATATATAGTTTCTATTATATATTATTATATGACATAATAAGCAAAGTGAAAAGAATATCGTATAAATATCTAGAAATACACGTTACATTGTTATTTGGTTGTCTACTGACCGCAGTACATTGAGGTTTATTTTACAATAAAAAGTATGGTATTCCCTCAAATTCAACGCAGTTAAAATGAAGTATTTATTTCCTCATATAATAAACCCAGTCATAGCGTGAAGGAGATCCTGAATGATAATTTTAGTTGTATGAATATTATCTATGTAGATTTAATTAATTAAAAATATTTTCGGTTTTCATGTATTCATAAATTAATTACGGTAATCGTGGCATTATATTAAATGTTAATAAAGATTTTATCTTTCATAATGCACTACCAAAATATGGCTGAGATGAATCTGCGGAATGAATAAAACCGCAACAGTGGTATCCAATTAAGTAGATTGCTAATAAAAGTGAAATCGAAGCGAGTGCAGTGGCCGCACGCCGTTCGCGAAGACGCGAGCGCTTGCGGCTATGACGCGTCACCGCGACTCATCCAGGGCTTTATACCATAGATATAACTAATTACCATAGATACAATATTGTCCACAGATACAACTGATAACCATAGATATTCTTCTTTTATAAATTTAATATTAATGTTCTCTGTTTTTCTCATTGACTTAATTACTTGTACTATATATAATCTTTATTCTAATGTTTCTTCTATACATTTTGTGGAGGCCAGGGTCGCTTAAATATAGTAAATATTTATTTTTATTTACCTAGTAGACTATAAGGCTCATTCACTTGTATTTATTCGAATATTGCGTGTTTTTTTGTTTAATAAAAGCAATTTATTATTATTATTAATTATAGTAAATAGATGTTTTTTTGAAATCTCACCTCACGGCTACATATTCTTTTATTATATTATTAGTATTTTTATAGGTTTAAAATTATACTTAAGCATATATTTATTTCTGGCACTATTTTGCCCAATTAATTGATTACATAACCGTCCATTTTTTACAAAGGTTGTCTAGCTTTTGTTTTTTATTGTTAGTTTTGTATTTAACCATAGATACAACGAGTAACCATAGATACTGCTTTAATAGACACAGGAGTGACACCATGAAAATAAAAATTGTAGTCATAGGGATTGACAATTATAGCTTATAAACCTATAAAATATATGAATAATTTCAAGCAGATACCAAACAAAATATATTTTATTTATATCATTGACTCTATTCAATTATTACAAATATTTTGAAGCAAAGGTAAATAGTGTCGTAACTTACTCTTTCTATTTTCACAATTTTTTTACAATCGCCAGCTTACTCCCCAATTCAGGTGTGCGTAAAGAAGTGTTACTTCAAAAATCTCATTTTACATAAAACCCGTTTGAATATTGTACAAAATGTTTAAATCAATAGATAATATAACAACATGTTTTGGTGCCACAGCGACATTTTTACCGATTTGAATATGAAATTTTGACTTGAATCTGGATTGTTTGGAAGGTTTATGTAACAATACAATAATGCTTATTTTATAAGTGTGACCAAGAGCTTAATTATAAATATTGTACATATCTGCATGATATTATTTTTGTAAATTATATAGTTTCAGAATTTGTCCAATAAAGATATTTATGTCGGAGAATAAGAGAGAACGGAGAAGCATAAAGCACAGGGGCGTAGGGTTCTCCGCCGACATCGTTATTAGTTGTATCCATTAATTAATTTCTTATTCTATGGGCGTTCGTGGGTAATGTTGGTGCAATCAAGCACTTTGTTAGAACTCGGATTATAATGTTCAATCACTTAATGTTCCCGATATCAATTTACACAAACTCATTAACAATAATAGCTAGGAACGCGACAGTTTCAATAGTCGACCACTCCGGCCGANATGTCCAGCAGTGGACGTCCATCGGTTGAAGCGACGACCTAGTAGTCTATAAGGCTCATTCACTTGTATTTATTCGAATATTGGGTGTTTTTTTGTTTAATAAAAGCAATTTATTATTATTGTTAATTATAGTAAATAGATGTTTTTTTTTTGAAATCTCACCTCACGGCTACATATTCTTTAATTATATTATTAGTATTTTTATAGGTTTAAAATTATACTTAAGCATATATTTATTTCTGGCACTATTCTGCCCAATTAATTGATTAAATACCCATCCATTTTTTACAAAGGTTGTCTAGCTTTTGTTTTTTATTGTTAGTTTTGTATTTAACCATAGATACAACGAGTAACCATAGATACTGCTTTAATAGACACAGGAGTGAGACTATGAAAATAAAAATTGTAGTCATAGGGATTGACAATTATAGCTTATAAACCTATAAAATATATGAATAATTACTAGCAGATACCAAACAAAATATATTTTATTTATATCATTGACTCTATTCAATTATTACAAATATTTTGAAGCAAAGGCAAATAGTATCGTAACTCACTCTTTCTATTTTCACAACTTTTTTACAATCGCCAGCTTACTCCCCAATTCAGGTGTGAGTAAAGAATTATTACTTCAAAAAGCTCATTTTACATAAAACCCGCTTGAATATTGTACAAAATGTTTAAATCAATAGATAACATAACAACATTTTTTGGTGCCACAGCGACATTGTTACCGATTTCAATATGAAATTTTGACTTCAATCTGGAACTACACAAACCTTCCAAACAACTTTGTTTGGAAGGTTTGTGTAACAATACTATAATGCTAATTTTATAAGTGAGACCAAGGGCTTACAGTAATTTTTGCCACGAGTAAGAAGGACACAATTGACCACTTTAAATTCTACTGTATCTTCCACTTGTACAGAGTTTTAAATCAATATTTAGTTTCTTATTTAACACATCTACAAAACTTGTACATTTTTAAGAAGTAAGGACCTATTTTGACGCAATGATTTTGTTGGTTTTGACTACCTCAATGGATGTGTTATTTATATGCTTACTATTATAAATTCATATTTTTCACTCTGAGTAGTCTTATCCGATAAGATATTATATTCAAGAAATATGGACATATTTCGAAGCAACGATTGCGATGGTTTTGCCTGCATTGGGGTCCATGTTAAGTCTGAGTCTTATCTTTTAAAAGGTTTAATTTAACATAGATAGTTCTTTAATGCCGTTCGAAATTTATGCCTATAGAATATCTTATAAGTTATCTTATATGCTTTCGTATAAAATTTCTATTACAAATATTTGAGATAATAACAGAAGAGTTTAAGTAAAACATACAGGTATAGAGTCCGTCGATATGTAGTCGCATGATATCACGGCCACTTGCCCATTTGAATACTTGCTTAAACACCTACAACTAGTCTTAACATGATTTTGATTACGTGTTTCAAACTTGTCTAAGATTGCCATAATAAATATCCTTCATTCATCAAAGTTTCCATGCAATTTGAGAACATTTTTAAAAAAAATTTGTCAAATTGTATTTTATTTTAATTATAATAACCCGATTGACCAAACTATAATTACGAATTGCATATTAATACATTTGATTTCACACTCCGCATACAAAATGTGCTATAAACCTCGTATTGATCGTAGGATTAATGAAATTGATTATCAAATGGTTTCTTTAATTTATTCATATTTTACACCTACACCTTTTGTATTAGAAGTTGAATAGCAAATGAGGTTCGTTACTTCTATTTCTTGGTCAACGATTTTAATACAAGCAATTTGATATAACTTCGATTGTAACTGTAAATAAATTGGGCAATTGAGTTTTCTGGCGTTGTTGACTTGTTTAGATTTTTTTATAACGCATTGTGAAGAATATATTTTTGTTTTATCTGAGATAACTGTTTCTTGCATAGTATGAATGAAATTAATAAAAAAAAACATCTCAGACAGTTTTGTGATTGCTTTACTCGACATTGTAAGAGCGCTAGCCAAATATGGACAACAGAAAGTAGAAAAGAAGTTTTAATTTACAGAATTTTTGATAAAGATAAAATATTAAAGCTCATCTATATCTAAGTAAAATGGATGTAGAGTTGTACATAATCCTATAAGCCATGTATTATTGACAACTTATAGATAACAGTTCTCCGGCTAATCTTTTCCTATTGGGTAATAATAAAATGTTGATCATGTTACACGCTATAAAACCAATCATACAAATATCTTATAGACAAAATCTTTTTATATATAGATACTAGTTGACCCATCCAAACGTTGTTTTGGTTTAAAAAATTTAGAGTGGGATGTATTTTTTAATGCCACAATATAAAAAAAATAACTACCTATCACTTAGGGGTATGAAAAACTATTAGTAACCGTTTTTCAAACCTACTGAATATGCATATAAAACTTTATAAAAAATGGTCAAGTCGTTTTAGATATGAATGGTAACTGACGTGACACGAAATTTTTATAATAAGATATACGAGAGTGAAACGATCAATTGAACACTCACTCACTTTTCACGATATCTTCAAAATTTGACTTGAACATTGGCATAAATATTCTGTATTCTTTCTTGACATAGTCGGCCACTAAAAAGGATTTCTTCCGTATTTCCACAAGATCAAAATTGACGCGGTCTACACCGTAGGGAACAGCTTGTATTGTATAAAATGAAACAGAAGTAGGAATCAGACTTTCTTTTATATGTATACCGAGGTCTATAAGCTACTTTATTTTAAAAATCAGATCTTCCTAATATAAACAATTTTTTCTCTCAAACTGCATCACAGCTACAGTTAAATATTAACATAGTCGAGAACACGTATATATATATAGTTACATCATGTTAAATTAAGAATTTTTCACACAGTTGAGTTGATGACGTTTACATATGTATATGCATGTTAGAAAAGCGAAATGCTCATGACTCAAATGTTTGTGGAACAAATTTTTAGTTATTTGCATATAAAGAACAATATCTCATTATATAAACGTATATCATCTTCAAACTTATTCATAATACAGTAAAAAAATTAGAAAATTGAGAAATTGTTTCTGTTTCCTTTTACTAATATTCTATATTCTAGTCTATATTCGTCTATAAAAATGGATTTCTAGACGGAGCTCTGAAGTCGAAATCTAAAAGTTCAAGGAAGCCCCAACAAAATTGAAACCAATTTGAGTTTATTATAAATTTTAAATTACGATCTCTAAGGCTTTGGATAGATTGATATAGCTTCCAAAGTCTTCTGTTAAGTATTATGCTTGAAATTCGATATGGAAATTAAAAAGAATATGTTTAATACAAATTCCACGTGTAAGGGGTTGAAAATTTTAAAACGCAACCAAAGATACCCGGATATAAAAATAAATAGAAAGTTCTAAGAAATTATCGTATATCTTCTACTTTATATGCAAAATTTCATTTCTGAAAAGCAGAATTAGAGATATAGGTAAAGAAACAACGCTTAACATATTTATAACTAGCTGAACTCGCGACTTCGTCCACGTTTGGGTAGCATTTTTACGGGTGGAATTTCCTAAAATTTACTTTTGATGGTTTCCATCGCGTCATAAAAAATATTTGATCAAGTTTTACCTACCATAAACGATATAGTTTGTAAATATGATGTTTAAATTTTATTTAAATGTGAAAATTTGAATTTTTTAAATAACACTCCCGCAACTTGGAATTTCGCAAATTCCGTTCTTAGCTGACCTCTATTCGAGAAAAGGAATATTCCTTCCAATTGTCAAGTCTCTACGCCTTATGGTTCCAGAGATATCGTGATGAGTCAATAGATACCTGGATATCTCTTACATATATAGATAAATTGTAGTTTTTAATATATATAAAGTTAACATTAACATAAATAAAAATGAAGTGTTTTATCTTTCTTACAAATTAGACACTTAAATGGTAAAATAGTTGCAAATTTTTTACCACCATCTAATAACCAAAGCGAAATAGATGTTATTAGGAAATAAGTGAAGTTCTAAGAGAACGAGAAATTCTATGCGTATTATTAATTAAAAAACGGCGCCGCAGTGAAGTGTTTGCTTGTTTTATATAAAAGAGATATCCAGGTATCTATTGGCTCATCACGATATCTCTGGCACCATAAGGCGTAAACTTGAAATTTGCTAGGAATATTCCTTTTGCTGAGTACAGGTCAGCTTAGAACGCCTTTTGCGAATTTCCACCCGCAAGTGGGATGTGGGGGTGTTGTAAGTATGTTTGTTATTTGTAAAACAATTTGCTTAAATTAATGAATATACTACCCAAAAAACATTCCACGCAGACGAAGTTGCGGGTTCAGCTAGTTATATATATATATATAGAGCGATGAAGCAGAACAATGATGCTATTGGCATTCACTGTGCATCGCATAACTTATCAGAACAAGATACATAAGGACTGCAGGATTTGGTCATACACGTAGTAATATGTAAGAAACGATTTAGATATCTAAATTTGTGAATTTAGAGCAAACATTTATACGGATGTATTTTTGTTTTACTGCTTTTATATAGGACATTAGCTGATAGCGCAACTTCGTCTGCGTACTTCTAAAATGTGACGCTTAAATTTAAACGTAGTTTCCATCTATATAATTCTTTAACTTGATAGTAGAACCCCTATATAGTGATCTCTTGCTGATATATAGATATTTTTATAGTACTTCCTACTAAATATAGACTATACCTTCCAATAATATCTATAGGTTGGTGTTATTCAGTCATGATAAAAAAATGTACCTGCACCATAAAATTGTAGATTATTCGAAAACACGAAATGTATTTAAATGACTGAAAACTGTCTTTTAATAGTTAGAAAATAGATTGTCAATAGTATTTAAAAAAAGTGTGGCTGTTACAGGGTAAACGAGGAAGAAGTAAAACTTCTTTGGATTATTTTGCCTCAACTTCCGTTCGCCTTGCCCAATCACACTTTTTATAACGCGCTCGTCACTAATTAATCAACTTACTCGGCTTTCTTTTAGAAGGCCTCGCTCGCGCAGAGCTACAAGTATTAATTTGTTTGAATCTGAACTGTTGACAGGCTTCGGCCTTGGCTAATTACCACCCTAACATCAAAAACATGCCAGAGAAATATACGTGAAAATCTGTAATGTAAATTATAATTTGATAATTCTAAGAGGTAAAAAAAGGTAAGAAGAAACCCAGTAACATCCCACTGCTGGGCACAGGCCTCCTCACTCGTAAGAGTGAGGGTTTTTAGAGCATAGACCTACCACGCTGCTCCACTTTGGGTTGGTAGGTATAGTACACATGTGTAATCTCCATTTCTTCACTCTCCGATGTGACGGAAATCCGTCAAGCCCGGTGAGAAATCAGGCACAGGACCAACGGCTTAAAGTGCTCTCCGAGGCACGAGGGTGGATTTTATTAGTCAGTCTAAGGTGGACGTGCCCTAATCTGGTAAGAGGCGACATACCCCTTATGGTTTCTACACAGTATCGTACCGGAACATAAATCTCTTTGTTTTGCGGTACGTCTTTGCTGGTAGGGTGGTAACTAGCCACGGCCGAAACCTCGCACAAGTCCAGACTCAGACAAATTAGAAAAAATAATTTTCTAAATTCATCCTACCGGGGATCGAACCCTCATGACTGTGGCCGAATATACTAACCACTAGACCACTCAGGCAGTTCCAGTGAGTTAACCAAGTGTACGCAGATGAAATTGCGCGAGTCATTAAATAAGAAACGATTTTCAAAGTAAAACCAGATAAGGTATCGCCTTACTACAGTTTGATTACAAGCAATATTGTTCTGTATCGAATGAGTCAGCAAGTGTTAGTGTATGTAGTAAAGGTCTTCAACTAGTTTTGTTAAGCACAATATCACGAGGTGTACAGGAAAACGTGTAACTATGAGCGGCGAGCTCGTTTCGGTCCGGACATGATTTATCTCCGGCTTGGATCCGGTTCGTACGGAGGTAGCACCCACGCTTAACTTGCTCTATTATCAGTAAAACGATCGGCTTATACATAACAATTAAATGCTCGCCTTTGTTTCAATCGATTATCCATATAAAGCTTTATCTCAAAAAAAAATTAAGCGGATTCAGACACCTTTTTGTAACATGTTATACAGTTCTTTAACTAATAAACTCTAGGAGCCAGCTACAACGTAAACAGCTGTTGTAACCTATGTGGTAGATGTCACTTCTCTTTCTAACGAATAAATGAATGTTTTGGTAAACTTATGTAGTATTACGTAATAGTAAGCTTACAGAACAAATGCTGATTATAAAAACTCAAAAACTATAAGAAATAGCTTTACGAATGAAATGCGTGATTAGCGTCACGAATTTATATATAAACTAATTCACTTGAGGGTTAGGTAGTTTTAATATTAACAAATGACATGTGGCGTTTTAATTTGCCACTCGTCATTTAATAATTTCATTACAAATTCACATATATAAATTCATAAAATAAAAATATTTCATAAATTCTCTGTTATAAATTTTAATTTCAAAAACAAAATTTAATTAATAATTTCTAATATTGACAAAAACACGTGGCATTTTTATTTATTCGTCATTTGAGATTTTAAATAATAAATAGAAAATAGAAAGTTTTTCGATTTGTATAAATATAAATAAGACTTAAAAAGTGGCTTGCCAAAGAAGTTTCACTTCTAACATGTGTCATTTGTACGCACGCACTTTTAATTTTTTCTTACATTATTAAAGTTTATTAACATTATTTATTTTCCATTTTTAAATCGATTGACTTTTGAGGCGTGATTCATAGTTATTTTATTTAAATTATAATCCATTATTAGTCATTATTTGTTAAACAAACCTGTGTCATATTTCAGCAGTTGGTGCCACTTTTTTTTCTTTTTTTTTTGTTAGGAAATGCTTTATGCACGCCGGATGAAGTGTAGTGTAACTTACATCCGGGAGTGTGGGAATCGCTGGTCGTACCAGGATACCCACTAGAACCCAGCGGAACCCTTTTCATCCAGGTGTTGGGGTCCAGATCTCCGCTGACGCATTCAGCTCTGGTGCCCCAAATGAATCCGACTTAAGGGCTTAGTTTAGTTGAGGGAGAGCAGGCGAGCAAAATTGCGCTTTCTAGCGCCCCCCCTCCTCCGGCGAGAGGGAGTAGCGTCTGCCATAACCTCCCTTTGCCTGTTTAGTGACTCCTTAGCGTACCGTGCCCCCTGTCAAACCAATCTTCCAAGAATAGAAGCACCGCTGCAACTGTGGCCACACTTGCAAATGGAGACCCGAGGTCCTCCTTCCACCTTTCAATCAGGGTCCTGTCGGATAGGATCCTGATTCTCTGGACCTCTTTAGCATCAGGCCGTTCGCCTCTGTTCCTTGCAGCTGCTCGACAATGATAGGCAGCCGCCAGAACCTCCGCCCTGAGCTCCCAGGGGGGATCGCACTGCTAAATGGGGAAGTAATCCTGAAGGCTTTTTAAATAACTTATTGTATAGTCATTAATCCTTGATAATGTACTAAATTTGAAAATTAATCATACGTTTTAAAAATTTAATTCAAAGATACATGCATACATGCGTAACATTTTCCGAAGCTTCTTTACAATTTTAACTAACAATCATTAAGTTTGTGTATCGAATTTTATTTTGATACGCAATAGAAATCAGTTTTCATGATGTTCTCGCCAAGATGTACTATCGAACACGTGAAGTATTTTTAAATGTCAATAATTTTAGTTCACGTTGAGAGTGATGACCCATTACGCTTTAATGGTTAGAACTTAAAAGTGATTCGTTTTGCCTTGCCATTGAAGACATATTTCATTTCATATTTCGGAGAATGTTGGTCAAGTGTCTATTTCTTGCGATGCTCACTTAGAGCAAACAGTTACAACCTGTGATTTTATCGGTTTTGATATTTCAACATAATGTTACCCAATATTTATTTTACGCATATGTCAGACGTGTTATACATCTTTTTGTATTTGTTTCATAAAGTGGCATTGCATTTATTTATTTATAGAAATGCAATCGTTTATATGACACAAATTTCACATTGTGAATTTTGCGCTATTCAAAACTTATAGTCGATAAACATTAAACCTGATCTTTTAGTTCTTAACAAGCAGACGCTGATAGTTTGCATAAATTTAACAGGTATTGTGAGTTCTGATCAAATCTTGAGTATTATGACTTTCCGTTCCTTAAAGCCACACGAATTATACCAAATATGCGAAGTAAGATTATTTGTTTACTGTTATATGGTAATAAAGTTAGAGCGAAGTTGAGAAAGGCCTTTTGTTGCTTTGTATAATACATAAATATCCAATTTGTTAGTATAATATGTGTATATGCTGGATGCTATTGTTTATATAAATAAATAACAAAACTTAATGGGTGCTTAAGATCGCACGACAGAAGTGAAAATTTCATCATAACAAGAATATTAACCCGAAAAATTTGTTAGCTTCTCTATTTTTTTTATAACTGACACGTTAGCGCTTGATTGTGATCACATCTAATGATAAGTGATGATGTTGTCTAAGATGGAAGCCTTGTATTCTGGTAAGATGCAATTTATCTCTTATCTAGACAACAACTTATCGAAACACAAATCTCTTTACTTGGCATTATCTCTTAGCTAGTACGCTGGTAACTAACCACGGCTGAAGCCTCCCACCAGTCCAAACTCAGATAAATTAGAAAAAGCAGTTTCGCCCTTTTTGATTGCCCCTGGGACCTCTTTTTTCCGCTGGGAAATGCTTTTATGCACCGGCCCCGACCGTATGTCAGGAGTGTGGGACTCCGGGAACAAGAAGGCCTCGCAATCCCCACTAAAACCCAGCGGAACCCCCTTCATGCATGAATGCACCAGAAGCACCAGAGGTTCGACTTTCGCATTCATCCCTGGTGTCCCGGATGAATCGGACTGAGAATTCTAGAAGACGGAAGGATTTACGCTGCCTTGTAGCTCGCCTCCTCCTGCGGTGTGAAGGAGCATCCATTGCAATCCCTCTCGTTCGTGGGCCTCTTTCAGTGAAATGATCGTTTTACAGAGGGTCACTCCCGCCCAACATCTCTCACTAGAGAGCATCGGGCGTATAACGCTGTCCAGTGAGCGGTCCGCCCCGAACAGCGCAACCAAGAGGTGACGCTGAGGTCCCCATGTACCGCCGCGCCCAGTCATCGTTGAAAACTCATCTCTCGAAATTGTTGACGAGTACACATACCTGGGACATATAGTTCAGCTCGGTATGTCCGATTTCGAGAAGGAGGTCAAACGCCGAATTCAACTCGGTTGAGCAGCGTTCGGGAAACTACGCCAGATATTTTTCGCCCGTTATACCTCAGTTCCTGAAGACCAAAATCTTCGAACTGTGCGTGTTGCCAGTGATGACCTACGGTTCTGAGACGTGGTCGCTGACCATGGGCCTCATGCGGAAGCTCAGAGTCACTCAGCGTGCGATGGAGAGGGCTCTATGCTCGGAGTTTACGTGATCGAATTAGAAATGAAGAGATCCGTAGTAGAACCAAAGTCACCGACAAAGACCTACGAATCGCGAGCCTCAAGTGGCAATGGGCGGGACACATAGTCCGAAGGACCGATGGACGTTGGGGTCCGAAGGTGCTGGAGTAGCGACCCCGCACCGGCCGGCGCATTGAAGGCAGTCCCCCCACAAGGCGGACCGACGACATAAAGAGGGTCACCGGTTGCCGCTGGAGCCATGCGGCGCAAGATCAGGCCTTGTGGAGGTTATTACGTGAGACCTATGTCCAGCAGTGGACGTCCATCGGTTGAAGCGACGACGACGAAAAACACAAGGGCCCGTCGACAAGTCACTTTTGAACATTGCTAACGCTTACAAAATATATGAAAATGACGTTTGATATCGAAACTTATCGAAAAATTAAACGTCATTCCCATACATTTTAAAGCGTTAGCAATCTTCGAAAGGGGCTTGTCTACGGGCCAAGGTAAATAAAGTCCTAATTATAGGCAACAATGACATGCTTAATATAGAAAATGAAAAAGAAAGTTGCAGGACTAGAACGTTCAGGCATACACGTGATAAGAAAAACGTTAAAGAGTTTATAATATTATAAAAGTACAAAATGGTGAACAAACAAACACAAAATGGTGAAATTAATAGACATAACTTATGATTACAAATCATTCCATTTAAATAAAGGTAGTGTATCTCCAAATATATTAATTCTATTACTGTTATGTTGACCGTTGTTAGTATTTATTAATCTTTTTTATTTATTGTTGACGCCGATCTCAATTGATGGTAAAATCTAAGATGGATGTGCTTTTACTTAGCATCGTATTCGAACGCAAATTTACTTGCGTTTTTGCTGTAAGTTTATTTGTTTATTCAATAACTCTCCTATTTTCGACTATACACGAAAAATGGTAGTAACCAAAATTGTTTGGAATTTAGTCTCCTACAAGTTTCGTCCTTAATGAAATTAAAATGAGTAAGTTTTTGATTAAATACAATATCACTTAAATGTTCGGGTCTCAATCGAAAAATATTGATTCTAAGGAAAAATGTATAACTGCCAAAATAGTAGGAAATTAAATTCTGAACAACTTTGGTAATTATAATTTTTCACGTTGTTATAGTTATAGTTGAAAATATACGAGTTATTGAATACACAAAAAACACCTTTAAATCCAAGATGGTGGACGACGCAACAGGGTGCGGGTTCCGAAAACCAAAAGTTAGGCTGTTGACGACCCCCTCCTCCTCCCTGGCGATTATTAAATAATAAATAAAATAAAAATCTTTTATTTCAACCGTATTAGCGGTCATAGCGGTATTAGTAGTGTTAGTAAATACATTGACAAACATAAACTTAAAACTAGGTGTTAGTAATACAATTATAGCTACTTAAATCTATTTCCGGTCCGACTTGTCAGCACATGAACCAATGAGCAGTGGTTCAAGTACTGACAGTCGAGCCTGGCAGCAAACACACTCAAGACGCTGTTGGAACTGGCCCGGACTCTTCGCAACAGGGATGTACACCGCTTACGCATGGTTGCATAGAAGCAATCCACACGCGCGTCGGCGAACATACCTGAAGCACTGCAGAATCGGGGCAGTCCCATCAGCATCCTAAATGCATTATTATATTGCACGCGTAGGGCGCTGTACTGTTTTTTGGTATAATCGACCCACAGGCTGCTCGTGTAGAATGAGGTGCAGTAAGCTTTAAAAAGTGATATTTTTACTGGCACCGTACACCGAGCAAACCTGCGGACGATCATATTTGCTATTATTGTATTGCTAATTTACAATGCAATGTCAAATCCTAATTCATCTAGGCTATATTGCGTACATTTAGAAACTGCCCAAGATGGCGAACGACGCAACAAGGTGCGGATATCGAAAACCGAAAGTTAAGCTGTCAATGAAATTCTTAAATTTTTTAAGAAATATTGCTATTCACCATTAACGCGATTTCAAATTTCATTTCGACTGTGCTATACTACGTATCACGACTAAATGGCCAAGATGATACATGTCTTGTTGTACGTCCACAAAAAGATTGACACATAAGAAATAAAGTGAATGCATATCATATAACTTAAGAAATAAAAATGAAAATGCTGTAAATTCTAGTAGGCTAAATATTGACAATTCATTCAAAAGTAACTGTTATACGTTTCTATAACAAGCTCCCAAAAGAAGTTACAAAGATATATTTTAGTAAATTTAAATCTTTTATTGAAAGAAATCTAATTTAGTTTTGTGCATGTGTAATTAAGTGCCCGAACCACATACAGTCCAGTGAACCTGGAGGGATTTGCCTGAACTTAAATCCCTCCCCAACAGTTATCATTAGTCGTACAATTAAATAATATAACAATTCATTTAAGGGTAACTGTATACGTTTCTATAATAAACTCCCACAAGATATTTTAGAGATGTCAATTAATAAATTCAAAGGCTTTGTTAAAAGAAAGTTGATAGAAAAATCTTATTATAAGTTGCAAGATTACTTGGACGATACATACGCGTGGAAGTGAACGAACTGCTCTAATTTGAATTGAAATATATTAAAGTAATATGATATTGTAATGATAATGGTAACAAAAAAACAAAAGACCCGACTGAATTTGTTGTGGACTCTTCTCGGATCAGGGCGCGAAAGAACCCTCGTAACTTTAGATTTTAAGTCGTTCTGGAGTACTATCATCAGACGTACATTAGAAGTAGAGTGTGGAAAAGCAAAAAATATATATATTATTTGACGATTTGATACTTGAATAAAGATATTTTGATTTGATTTGATTTGATATATGGAAAAAACGTTATTTCACGATTCAAAAGTGCTATAAAGACCTGATTGAATAAAGATGTTTTGATTTTGACTTACACTTCAAATGGGGGGGGGGGGATCACTCCCAGCGTCAAAGACATGCAATGCGCCTGCAATGTTATACTATGTGTTTGAGAAAATAGGTGACGTCAGTGAGATGGAAAGTCTGAAAAGACACATGACAAATCAACATGATTGCTCATAGATCATGCAAATGGAGCAGCGCTTGTGCTATTATCTAGACACATCACGATCGTTTGACGAGGCTCTCACGTCGACTGCCGAGCGAACTCTCGTGACTCACAGCGAGGCTACGGCGTGCCATCTATGCTTCACCGTATTACGGTTACCACATATTTGAATAAATATTGCTTTTCAATTATTCCGTTTCAGACTGCGTCAATATCTTTAATATACGTGACAATGCAAATATTTTCCTTAAAATAAATACTTATAATATTTCATTTATCTATTATCTCACGGCAAAAAGTAAATACAAATTTAAATTCAAAATATCTTTATTCAAGTAGACCGTATATAACTGATGATGGTATCAAAGAACAATTTAAAATCTAAAGCTACGAAGCTTCCTCCGCGCCTGTCTTGAGAAGAGCCCACAACAACCTCAGTCGGGTATTTTGTATTTTTGAAGTGAAACTTCTTTAGGCGCATGAACGCATCACGAAGATGTGCAACGTTTTTACACGAACTCGTTTAAAGATTAGGCAGTTTTAATAGTTAAAAATAACATGTGGCATTTTATTTTGCCACTCGTCGTTTAATAATTTTATATACTATATTTTATAAAATATTTCATAAACACTTTTTTCAAATTTTTAATTTAAAGAATAAAATTTATATATAATTGGAAAATATTGAGAAAAACACGTAGCCTTTTTTTTACGATTGGTCATTTGAGATTTCAATAAATTATTTGTATTATTTTTCGACAGTTTTAATTTTTTAATGACAATTAAATTCCTAGCATATCTTCTTTTTTCCCTCCCTCTAAGTCTCAGAAATCTAAAGTTTTAGATTTGTATAAATACAAACAAGACTTTAAAATTAGTTTGCCAAAGAAAATTCACTTGTGAAATGTGTACTTTGTCGCGCACGCACTTATAATTTTTAGTTTTTTAACATCAACATTATAATATTGTATTAGTTTATTATATTTGAAGCATTTTTTTTACTGCCACGCGTTTCTATCATGTAAGTAAATTTGCAAATTATAGTAAGATTTTTCAATCCATAGTCTTTTGACAAAGACATTTGGGAGTTTTTTTATAGAAACGTATACAGTTACCTTTCTGTGCTGTTCAGTCCTGGGTTTAATTTTGAGTTTTGTGTTAACAAATTCTCAGTATTTGCCCGAAGTTGACAAATTTGCGGTGAGCTTCACCCTAGTTCCTTTAAGCCGTCGGTCCTGCCCTTAATCTCTCCTTGTTCGTGTTGGACTACCGTCACATCGGACTATAAGAGTAAAGGAATAGAGAGTACAGTTGTATTAGCGCATATAATTGTGTACTATGACAGTCATTACGCAGTGGAGCAGCTTGTTGAGTCTATGCTCTAAAAAGTCTCTCTCCTATGAGCGAGGAGACCTGTGCCCAGCTGTGGGAAGATAATGAGCTGCTAGTAACCGATAGTTATCTCACAAACTCGTCTTGAAGTATGTACAAACGAATCAACTATAGTATTAACAATAGTCTATTCCATTAGTTATGAATGTACGCCTTATCTACGTGGGAACCTATAAAAGTACTATAAAGTTGCATTTAAAAATGCGAATAAATATAAAACGTTTATTATTTCATAAAATTTTTCAGTAGACAGAACGAGTGTGAAAGTTTGTTTACGACTCCTAGGAAACTCGTGAGATTTCCTAAAATAACACCATTTAAATATCAGTATCGATTTTGTTTATAAAATAAATCTCCATTTAAATATTTTACGGCGATTATATTATTATATTTTTGGAAAAGTTAATGTCCAATTACATCTCAATATTGTCATTTGTATAAATATTATCTGAAACACATAAACGTTTACACATAAACACATACACTTTTTTATATCACTGTGATATAAAAAAAAGTTAAAACTTACCCCATTTTTACAAAAATCATGGTATATTAAACTCTTTAGATAGAAATAAACTTTTTAAACTGATAACCCTCCGACATCTCCAAATCCAGAGAAATTAGAAAATAGGATTTAATAAATGTCACTGTTTGGAATCTAACTCGAGACTGCAGTTATTATAAAAGCTACTTAAATGATTGTCGCCAATGAGATTGTAAAGAAATATTATGAACACGCAATAGTAATTTAAATTTTAAACTGTATCTAGGCGTTGTTTGGTCTTGTGAGAAAAACTTATACATTGTAACTTTTGGTCCCGACATAATTATTATCAAATCAATTAAACGAATTTCCTTGCATATTGGTAATTCGTGAATTCCGGTCATAAAAATAATAATAACCTTATACAAAAAAACCACATTTAATTACGCTATCAATAAAGGTAATATATTTTAAAATGAATTTATATTTACAGCTTATATCGACAATTTTGTATTTTACATGCACTCTCATTATTTTTGAGTAAACAAATCATGCAACACCTCGTTTATGTGTTTCAGATAATATTTATACAAATGACAATATTGAGATGTAATTGGACATTACCTTTTCCAAAAATATAATATTATCGGCGTAAAATATTTCAAGGGAGATTTATTTTATAAACAAAATCAATACTGATATTTAAATAGTGTTATTTTAGGAAATCTCTCGGGTTTCCTAGTAGTCGTAATTAGACAGGCTTACACACTTGCTCTATCTACTGAAAAATGTTACGAAATATTAAAAGTTTGATATGTATTAGCATTTTTAAATTTTTTTTATTGCTGACAGATTAGCGTTTGACTGTGATCTCACCTGATGGTAAGTGATGATACAGTCTAAGATGGAAGAGTGCTAATCTGTTAAGAGGCGATATACCCCTTACGGTTTCTACACAGCATCGTACCGGAACACGAGTTTGGCGCTACGTTTTTGCTGGTAGGGTGGTAACTAGCCACGGCCGAAGCCTCGCAACAGTCCAGACTCAGACATATTAGAAAATATAATTTCCTAAATTCGTCCTACCGGGGATCGAACCCGGGACCTCCGCTAGCAAAGCGAATACTCGCACCACTGCGCCAGCGAGGCCGTCTAATGCAACGTTATAGTATTTTTAAAGGTAGATAAGGTAGCAAACTGTTTTTATATTAATAAAACTTTTTATATTAATAATACAAATACTGTGATATTTATATGAAATAATCTAACTTGATATATTTAATAGCTGTTTACGTGGAGTATGTGTAAATTTGTTATTTATCGGATCGAATTTTCACTCAAAACCGTTCTCGAATCCATCTGAAGCCACACAAAAAACTTCAATAAAATTAGTCGGAATTAACATTAATTAGTAAGACGTTTTTATACCGTATGTATTATTTTATTTATTTATTCGCTTTATTGTAGACCACTGTAACATACTAAATAAAGTCAATCTTATACTAAGAAGACATTTTTTACTAACATATACTACAATTAGCCTAGTTATGTATCCTAATTTTTCACGGGGATTTCTTGTGTTCCTACAGAAATCTGATTTACAAGGTATTTATCTTTTGTACTTCGGGATGGTAAGCTTCAACGTTTATATGTATTAAATGATATACTTGTAAAATTCTTTACACAAGCTTGACTTTAGGAATAAGTAAGAGTAAGTAAGCTGGCGAATACGTGACTACAGCGTAATGAAGAGTATGATCAAGCGATATATATATGTATATAGTAAGTAAGTATGTAGCAGTCCAGTAACGTCTCACGGTTGGGCCCATTTTTTGCGCTGGGAAATGCCTTTACCCACCCCGATGAAAGACTTTTCCAATCGGGAGTGAGGGACTCACAGATAACAGAATACCCACTAAAACCCAGCGGATCCCTCCTCATACACGAGTGAGATCACTAGAGGTTCCCTAGCTGCATTCCACTCTAGTGACCCTGATTATACCTATGAGGACCTGCCACTCAATAAGGTGCGACTTTTGCCACCAAGCGTCCTCTGACGGCGAGGGAGGGCCTTTTGCTCCCTTAGCCTCACATTTGCCTCCTTCAGCGAGGCAAATTTGAGGTAACTGCCCTAATAGAAGACAACCAGCCTTCTCACTCATAAGAGAGAGGGTTTTTAGAGCATAGAACTACCACGCTGCTCCACTATTAGGTTAGCAGGCATAGTACACAAGTGTACTCTCTATTCCTTCACTCTCATAGTCTGATGTGTCAGGAAATCGACACGAGCGGAGCGAGATCAGCTACAGGGCCAACGGCTTAACGTGTTCTCCGAAGCACGGGCGTGATCACACCGCCAGCTTCAAAATTTCGGGCAAATATTGAGAAAATGATAATAGAAAACTGAATAGGCCAATGAAGCAGTCAGGCTAATGCGGTTTATATATATATACATCTTTTACCTCATTCGCGTAGTCTAATGCACATTCGTTTTTTATATTCAAATACTTTGGAGTCGGAATGAATTCAAATCGGAATCGAATAATAAAAGTTGTAAATTGATATAAATTACAATTTTTATTATGCGAAGTTCAGGCGTCATTCGAGTCCTTGTGACTAATTTTAATATGAAACTAATTGTCATTGTTATTATAAATGTAATAAAATCAGTCATTATGTAAAAACGTTTCAAATAGCTGAAATGACGTGAAAAAGCCGTCATGCAATTACATTAATTACATAAAAATGCACCTGTTTCTACAAGCAAATAGTAATTAAACTGCATGGTGAAATTATACACTTTTATTAACCAAGTAGATGTTGATTTATTTGTTGTTTTTGTTGACGGCAATTTAGCGTGAGCTGATTTGTGTACACTTTCATCGCAGCCCGTCGCTTGTCAATGTATCATCATTACTGATTGCCCGTTTGACCTCTTCTCGTAATTTGTTTTCTTTGCGTTATTGTGACGTCGATAATGTATAAAATATTATTTACACCTGTCGTACAACTTATCTCGTTGATTTGAGCAAGCATAACGTATTATTAGTTATAAATTCAATTCGATACGTCAAACAATTCATTAAACGAAAGTTTATTATAGAATTATTCTTAGAATCAAGAGAAGGAATTGAGTGTGATTGATGAATTTGCTTTGTTAAATGACTTGTTTTGTTAGGACCTGTAAATGAGATTTTGACTCATATTAGACTATTCTCTTGAGTTCCAATTACAGTAAAACACAAGCTTGATCCAAACAAATAATAATAAAAAAAACGTTTAAAGTACACATGTTCGAAGTGAAACTAATTTGTAAGTCTTGTTTATATTTATACAAATCTAAAGGAATTTAATTGTATTTAATATATTAAGTGCCGAAACTTAATACAAATAATTTATTGAAATCTCAAATGACGAATTGTAAATAAAAATGCCACGTGTTTTTTTGTCAATATTAGAAATAATTACTTAAATTTTGTTTTTACATTAAAGATTAATAAAGAATCTTTACGATATATTTTACGTCAAATAGTATATTAAATTATTATATGAAGATAAAAATGCCACATGTTATTTGTAAATATTCAAACTACCTAACCTAGAAGCCAATTAGCATAAAAAACGCTGCACATCTTCGTGACCTTAATCACGGGCTTACTCCGTATAAATTTTACCCCCATGCGCCTAAAGAAGTTTCACTTCAAACGAAGTCAATTCTTACACTAGCACGAACTTCTTAAAGTGTAACGTGAACTATCAATAGGTGGTTCTGTCCATTTTTTTTATGAATTTCTATTTGAAAAACCTTTAAATAAGGTAAGATAAGGTAAGCAGCTACAAACATCGTCCCACTGCTGGGCACAGGTCTGCTCGCACTTATAGGAGAGAGAATTTATAGAGCATATACCCACCACGCTAATCCACAAGTGCACTCTTCTTTCATTCTCATAATCCGATGTGACGGAAATCCAACTCGACCAGAGAGAGATCAGGTGCAGGACCGACATCTTCACGTGCTCTCCGAGGCACGGGCATGGAGGACACCGACATTTTCCCAACTACGGGCAATTATTCAAAAAATCTTAATAGAAAACTCAATATTGGCTTTTGATTTCGTCTAACCCGGGACTCAACTTCAGGACGTCATATCTTTAGCCGAACATGCTGACCACTAGACCAATGAGGCTGTACTTTGATTCAAAAGATTATCTAATCATTGATAGTTTTATATTTAGAAAACAAGTGAATATAATTAATGTTTGTATGAAATTATACAAGCATCTTGACACGGTGAAACTTTGTAACAGATAAATTACTTCTAAACTGTAATTAAGTGAAGATTCTCACTGAAATAAATTAGTTTTATTTTTAGGTTGTAAAAGAATTCGAAGTTTGATGGAGCGACCGTGACGCTTAAGGCGGTTTATGAAGCTTTGGGTCAGCGGCTATGTAGCGACGCGCAAAACTACTTTCATCCACACCGCTCACGACTTGTATTATCGGTGCATCATTCCATTAGCCCCACCCGCAATCATAACCACAATCTACACAAATTTAGCTTTTATGATATTAAGCTACATATAAGCTAAATAAAAACAAAAGCTCTGTTAACTTAACTCTGAATTTATACTTCAGCCATTTCGCTACATGGAAAGTTTTGGAAATTCGTGTTCTTTGTCATTTCAATTTTTGAAGTGAAACGTCTTTAAGGTAGGAAAATTTTTTACGGATTAAACGCGTGATTAGAGCCACGAAAATTTGCAGCGTTTTTTATATTTCGAAGATTAGGTAGCTTTAATATTTACAAATAACACGTGTCATTTCAATTTGGCATAATTGGCAATATTATTCATGAATCCTCTTTTCTAAATTTGAAATTCAAAATCAAAAAAAATTAAATTAATAATTTCTAATATTGACAAAAACACGTGACATTTTTATTAATAATTCGTTATTTCAGATTTCAATAAAATATTTGTATTAATGTTCGACACTTAATATTTTAATGACAATGCAATTCCTAACCTATCTTCCTTTTCCCTCCCTCTAAGTCTCGGAAATCTAATGTTTTTAGATTTTGATAAATATAAACAAGACCCAAAAATTTGTTTGCCAGAGAAGTTTCACTTCTGACCTTTTTTTATAAACTAGCTGTTTCCCGTTTACTTCATGATCCCTTGGAGATATGAGTAAATGCTTTATTTATCGGATCTAATTGTCAACCTAAACCATTCAGGTGGATTTGAGAATGGCGCACAATAAATTTCAACAAAATCTGGCCAGCTATTTAGGAGAACTTCAATGATATACAAACGCACATAAGAATTATATATATGGAGATTAAACTAGTGAAAGTTTCCTATAATTTACGTCTAATCCATAGTTTCATCATATGATTGGCGCAAAGTGAACTTAAAGATTCGTTGTTAATAAAAATCTCATTCCATTACCACCGAGATCATATGTATTTAATTCAGAGCGGTAACACCCCCATAGTTTCTGATGTCGTTGATATACAGGGAAATAAGTTCTCAGTGAGTGTCTACATCACAAAAAAGGTTAATTTCAATTCAATTGAGCGAAGAGTATTGGACATCCATGGAGTGATTGAGTGAAACAACAATAGGCGAAATTCGTTTTGATCTGTAATTCAGTCATAAAAATTTCTATGGACTTTAAAGCTTTTAAAATTGTAAATTAATCATAAAATTTTGAGGAAATTGCGATTTTAACGACCGCAACTTATCTATTTTGTACAAGAGAGATCTTTGACGAGATTTCACATAGCTTTATAACTAACGTAAGACATTTATGACTTCAGCGACGTCTACTTGGTATTAATGTTTTGTAACAGACAACAGCTTATGGATACCTGAAGTATCGGGCATCAGCCTATAAAGGTTAACTTTCTATAATGTTTGTGAAATGCTACCTGGAAACTTATTCATACTGTTCAAAAAACTGTAAATCATATTGATTACGGATGAAAACTATGGCTAATTAATAAATTTCCGTATAATAAAAATAGCTATGCTAATAACTAAATGGTCTATCTAATACAATACTGTAGTTATACGTATTAATATTATAAATGCGAAAGTAACTGTGTGTCTGTCGCACTTTCACGCTAAAACTACTGAACCGATTTAAATGAAATTTGGTACACAGATAGTCTAGAAAATGAGAAAGGTCGTAGGCTACTTTTAATTTATATAAAAGGGTAGTAAGGGAAGGGAAACGCGAGTAAGAAACATGCCAAGCACCGTATCATACGCAAAGAGCTGTGCAGTGAAACACTGCAAACAGCTTATTAAAGTATTTATACGTATGTGTCTTTTAAAATAATTTACATAAATTATTAAAAATGATACTCACATTTTTTCACGTGGACGAAGACACAGGTAGTATAATATAAAAGCTCATTACTTTATAAAAGTTCGAACGGAGTGTTTAAATTTAAAAATTCAACATGTGATGTACAGTATAACATTAGTTTTAAGGACCACAAAATGGGAAAAACATAAAATATATTGTGTTGCAAACTGGGAGTTGTTACTTGTATAAAATTTAATATGTTAATTTTCCACCTATTTTCAAGACAATGTGTTAAAATGAACATGATTAGTGTTGGTTCATCTATATTTCTTATTTTATTATTATATCCGTTAAAACTCATCTAATAAAGTTTGACGATATTTATTGGTATGATGTATGTATTTTTCCTGATTAAACAAACAACATATTTAATATTATTTTTACTACAAACAGTAAAAGTTTTATTTTAACATTAGATTACCTCGTGGGTGTTATAATTATTCTAAACTGAGAAACTCCACTAAAGAAAGTTAAGTACAGTCTTCTTAGGAGTAACCTCAGATTCTAAGGTACAGTGGGGTACCCATATTAAGACATTGGCAAGGAAACTTACTTCTGCTGCATTTGCTGTTAGAAAAACACGATAATACACTGATTTCGTAACTGCTAAAATAGTTTATTTTCAAACCATTATGACTTACGGTATACTGTTATGGGGTAGGGTGGACATTGATACTATATTTATATAAACAAATAAGAGCAATATTTGCCATATATCAATTGGTATCACGTGTTATTTGGGTTGAGCATGCATTTTTAATAAGATACCCTAATCACTTTTGGGTATGCCTCCATATAGTTTTAAGAAATGTGTTAAAACGTCCTATTACAAAAGGCGTATTGTAATGTTGAATATAATTTAAGCGACAAAGCTAAACACATCGTAACATACATAGCATCACGCCTCCTTCCCATAGGGGTAGGCAGAGATCACGTCGTTCCACCTGCCACGATCCTTGCATATCATCTTCGCTTCTTTCATTCTCATTAAACCTTTTATGCAAGTTCGTCGGTTTAGAGTGCAATCAAAGTACAGTAAAAGAGTAACCGTTGAGTTTCTTGCCTACGTAGATTTGTTAGCAACGGACTGACTATTGACGATTCAAAAGTGTTGTTTGGGCCTACTTGATAAAAAAATATTTTGATATGATTTGAAGAAATCTGAAATGGATTCTTTTGAAAATCATAAGAGAATTTTCAAGGCTTATCTGACATACTAGTTTCGTTCACTGAACCCTTGTAATATAAATATCATTTCGGTTTGTGTGTTTTTGAAATGAATGTTTGAAGTTTTCTCGTCTTGTTTATTAATATAGCTTTATTCATTACAATTTTACCCCGAAACTAAAATGAAGGCTTTTGTTCATCATTAGAGTACTAAGTCGTTTATAATTACTGATTAGTTAAAAAACTAGATATGTCGTTAGTGCATTCGTTAATTAAATAACAAGATTGCAGACATCGTCTGCCTGTCTGTCGGTTCCTAATTAATAGCTGGCATTTGTAGGCTCAGTAATAACCCGACGCGGAGGTCGGCTGCGCGTACAACTAACATTACCTTAAATTACCACGCTAAAAGAAAAAGTGTACCGATTGAACGGTGTTAGAGTTAGACGTAAATCAAATTGAAGATGCCCGATAAAGTGGTTAATAATTAGTGGAAGATGTGAAAGCGTTGGGAGAAAAATTCGTGAGAGTTTGTGTTAGTGTGATTGTGAGTACATCTGGCGAGGGATATCCGGTTGCGGTTTGCGCGCGAACCTCCGCTAATAAGAATGTAGGTATTCTTTTTTACTATTTTGACAGCTCAGGTCAATTTACATTTTTAGCATGTGATGATGGTCATTTGAAAGGAAATTTTCTAATTACATTTGAGTCGAATTATCTTTTATACTTAAGGCCTTAATTACGTTAGTATTCGCATAGCGAAAAGCTGTTATAGCCCAACGTGAGACACTTTTGACGGACTCGCAGGCGTAGTGATGTGAGTACTCGCTGTGCTAGGAGAGGTCCCGGGTTCAATCCCCTGTAAGGCGAATTTAGGTAATTACATTTTCTAATTTGTTTAAGTCTGGATTGGTGGGAGGTCTGCGCCGTGACTTTTTACCACCCTCGCGGCGAAGACGTAGTGTTGAATTAATATTTTATGAGAATATTAAAGGAAATAAACACGAGTATATCTTTAATGAAAATACCGAAATAATAAAGAAAAAATTATGGTAGGTATCTTCCACGGCAATACATTGAACTTTAAAAAGGAAGATGTTAGAGAGAGAGAGAGAGAATACACTTTATTGTACACCATCAACAATACATAAAATATTTATAAAAATTATATAAATTTACATCAAATATATATAGGTAGCTTTTATCACACATAGATACATGGTACTTACTGTTAACACACTTACACATACGCACACATACACACGCAAACTGAAACACATTTTTTTATTGCTTACAGTTTAGCGCTTCATGGTATGTGATCTAAACTGATGGTAAAAATGGAGCACGATAATCTGGTATGAGGCGACATAACTGTTATTGTGTCTACACGTCATCGTACCTGAATGCAAATCGCTTCTTTGGCGGCACTTCTTTGCCGGTAGGGTGGTAACTAGCCAAGGCCGAAGCATCTCCTCAGGCTAAATTTGACTTACTGGGGAGCGAACCCAGAACCTCAGTTAGATAAGCGAGTAATCGCACCACAGCGCTTGCGAGGCCGTCAAACACATTCACACACACGCACACTTTCCCTGGCACTAATTTCTATAACAAAATATATATAAAGTACTTCATTCGCCGTAAGTACATTTAATTAGATTTTGTAATATAAAATAATTTAAAGGACGACATATATTGCTATTAACTAAACGTATTCCATAAATATATCAAAAATCTATGACATATTATAATGATCAAGTAGCAATGCAGTTACTCGTCGTCTGGTTTCTACAACGCTTACATTTGCTCTATGATTACACGTATTAATTGCTGTATTGGCCATTTAGCTGGAATGTGGTGTTATAAACTGCCTCAAGATATGAGTTATGATGCCAAAGAGCAAGCCGGAGTTAATATTGCTCGCATGTCGTTCGGAATCAGGAAGTGTCTTAGAAATAATAATAAGTACATTACATTTTCTGTCTCCAATCAAATATATAAGTAATTGACTAAACAAGTCGTATAAAAATACAACGAACATAAAACTGGATACTCTTTACATATGTATCAAAATTTAGCGCTGTACAATTATTGAATTAATATACATAAAGTCAAAGTCAAAGTCAAAATATTTTTATTCAAGTAGGCCTATTACAGCACTTTTGAATCGTCAAATATCGTTTTTTTTTTCTATTTATTATTTAAATGAATGACTGATGATAACATAAAAGAACGACTTACAATCTAAAGTTACGAGGGTTCCTTCGCGCCCTGATCTGAGAAGAGCCCACAACAAACTCAGTCGGGTGTACTTTTTTTTTTTTTTGTTATCATCATTACAATATTTAATTTAAAAATATTCTATATCTATATATATATAGAGCAATTCATTCACTCCCACGCTTTTTTGTCTTCTAAGTATTCTTTCAAATTATAGAATGATTTCTCAATTAGTTTTCTTTTAATAAAAGATTTCAATTTATTAAGAGACATTTTTGTAACTTCTTCTGGGAGTTTGTTATAGAACCGTATACAGTTACCCTTGAATGACTTGTCAATATAAGATCTAAAACAATATATTTGAACTTATGTGAATCAATAAAAAAGCTTAGCTGGTCAAAAATTTACCGGAACAAAAAGAATTCGTACTTAAAAAAACGCCAATTTGACGTCCAGATTCCCGCCAAAATCCGTAAAATATTATAGATGCAATCAGAAATTGTTGGCTGTCAATGTCAAATGTCAAAACAACTGAAAAAGTATACATTTAAAATAAATTTATTAGAACATCAAATGATTAACAACTAAAAGCGAAAAAATATAAAATTTTCACTTTTTAATTTAACATGATTTCTGAGCGACTTTTAAATGGAATTGATTTCTAATCGAAGGGATAAACATCAAATGTTTGACAGATAGGGATTGTTTCTAAGGGAAAGCGAAATTATCGATTTTACTATATTCTAAGCAATTTTTTCTTATTAGATAACCTTCCCTGGAATTCCACAAATAATTCAAAACCAAAATTAGGCCAATCAGTATAAATTTAGATTTCAAATTTGTCTGGAATATATGGATTTTTTGTAATGTTGTATGTTTAAATGGAAGTATTGTAAGCCAGAATTCAAAAATATCAAAGCCAATAATAGTATTAATTAGGAATTTACTTTATTATTTAATATTATGTAAATAGATATTAGTATTAATATTACCCCAAGCGAAATTAGCAATATCATCTAGTTCGTTTGTAATTTGTACCTTTGTTCATTTTCAATGTATAACACCTAAATACGATTGTATTTGCGACCTGAAATACGAGTATTATTAAATGTGCAATATAAACATTTTAAAATCATTCCTATATTGAACAATGTTTTTTAAGTGACAGCGCAATCATAATTATAAAAAAAAGTCAATTAAAACGATAATAATGCGCATAACTTGTTCCCGGTTTGGATTTATTTTTATAAACGACCAACTACAAATTGGTTAACATGATTTCTAAACAGCTGGAAACGAGTGTGCTTTTTATCTTTCAAGTAAATTTATGATTTTATTTCTAAACAAAAATCCATATGTTACGCAGCAGAATGACAAATAATACTTACATATAATGACTGACTATTATGAATAACATTACTTTCGTCGTTTAAAATGTGCTAAGATAATTCATTCATTTGTTATAACCTCTACCTTTATATACAAGTTTCATCAAAATGGGTTCAAATATGTAGGACATTAGGAAAGACGTGCTGCCAAACAAGAGATTTGTGTTCCAGTATGATACAGTGTAGAAACCATAAGACGTAACTTGCATCTTATCAGACTATTGCGTTTCCATCTTATACTTACTTACTTACCATCAGGTATGATTTCAGTCAAGCGTTAACCTGTTAACCTGTCAGCAATAAAATCGAATCGATAAATAACGGATTTACTCATATTTTGACGGGATTGGTCTCTATGTTGGTCACACCAGCGGTTATTACTAGTTTATACATATAAATATATAGTGAAGTTCAATTCTTTGCGTAACGAAACATTGTTAATCATAACTTTGTTATAGAGCTCGAAAAGGTATCAAAATGAATAATTTTGTGTAATAGACTCTCTAATACAATAAATTATTTCCTCATATTTCCACGGGTACAGAAACTACGCAGACACAGCCTGAAATAGTATACATATAGAAATGCCGTAGGTACCCATCTATTTACTTCCGATACTTTTATTTCAATTTATATGCAAAACTAAGCTAATATTTTGTGCTACGAATATTTGGATAGAAACCATTTTAAAGTAAAACTTTAGGCGCATGAGGGTAAAATTTTTATGGATGAAACGAGTGATTAGCGCCAAGAAGATGTGCAGCGTTTTTTTATGCTAATTCGTTTGAAGGTTAGGTAGTTTCAATATATACAAATAACATGTGGCATATTTTAATGACAATTGAATTCCTAACATATCTTCCTCTTTCCCTCCATTTAAGTTTCGAAAAACTACAGTCTTAGATTTGTATAAAAATAAACAAGACTTAAAAATTAGTTTGTCAAAAAAGTTTCACTTCTGACATGTGTACTTTGTACGCACGCGCCTTTATTTTTTTGACAATATCTCCTTTTTTATAAACTAGCTGTTCCCAGCGGTATTACCCACTTAGCTCATAATCCCATGGAGATATGGCTAAATTCTTTATTTATCGGATAGAATTGTCAACCGAAACCATTTTGTTGCCTCACTAAACTTCCTAAACAAAATTTAAAAATTAGTTTGAGAAAGTAGTTTTATTTCTGACTTGTGTACTTTATACGCAAGCACTTTTAAACTTTGTTAAAATGTGTTATTGTTTTAACGTGTAAAGGGTATCTAAATGAATAATTTAATATAATTAAATCCGCGGCAGTACCAAGAAATTCTATGTAATGACAGGTACCGGTAGCGATTATGCAACGAGCCGGACCCAAGACAATGTTAATAATACTGTGTGTTTACCGCACGAGCTCCGTGACCAGATCTAGTTCTCATTCCATTCGATGCTAGCCGTATCGTTGCCGCTATAAATTTTATATCGAAGCAACCTTTGTCATCATGAAATTTATGGTCTGTTTATAGCAGTTTATATAGCGTCTCTTTTTACACGCAAAGTGGCAGGAATATTCGCGTGTCGTAACCGACTTCTCATGTAGCGCTGGAGAAATTAGTTGTATTACAATTTGCTTAGGATAAGACCAGATTTTGAGTGTGTGTATGTAGAAAGGTATGCTTAGATGTTTTGGGCACGTAGAGAGAATGAATGAAAGGAGACTGACAAAAAGGATTCAAGATTGAATGGGAAAGTTGGAGGGGGTAGACAAAAGCGAACGTTCCTGGACCAAATCCAGGACATTTTAAATAAGGGCCAGATGAACTTGTATGGAAGGTTTAATGAGCATGAAAGAAGCGAAGGAGATATGCAAGGATCTTGGCAAGTGGAAGGATGTGGTCTCTGCGTACCTCTATGGGAACGTGATGATATGTATGTAAATATGCAAAAAAAGTGAAAAAAACTTCTTTGCCACCAAATGGTTTAAAGAAATATGTCCTATCGCAAAAGACATATTATAACGTTGAAGATTCTTTAAGCGACAAAGATGTTTGGACTTGATTCCAGTTGCACATAAAAGTTAATCACATTGTAACCTACAAAAACTATATTAAAAGGAGTAACCGTTGAGTTCTTGACGGTTTCTTCTCAGCGGAATCAACTTTCCGAACCGGTGGTAGCTTTATTACCAACGGACAGACTACTGACGATACAAAAGTGCTTTTTGTGCCCACTTAAATAAATAATATTTTGATCTTAATTTATTGTAATTGTTTCGATACCCTCAACATAAAACCTTTTTTTTTAATCTTTATAAGATTTGTTACTCTTATTGAAAACGAGTTACTTTTTACATTACTTGAAACACATGACAATTCTACTGGTTCTGCGTTGATATTTAAAATTATTCTTATATTATATACATTCATAGGTGTAGATAGAATTATATATTTATACACGGGGTACAGATGTATATATTTACTTACTACTTAACTAAAGCTTCTACTCCCGCGCGACAAAACTTAACAAAACTGGATAATTTAACATGTGTACTGTACTCATAGTGTAGAAGCTGTGATAGCGAAATGATTTTATACAATCTTTTTGTACATATAAAACAAATCGGTTATCTAGTTTACGTGACGATTTTGAGAGTCTAGATCGCTTTATTGATGTTACATCTTCTTGGGAATTGTCCATTAGTCAGACGATGTTTTAGGGCCTTTACACTGTTTTTCCAAACCTTAATTCCAAATATAACAAGATTAACGAATGATCCCTTGATTTGGAATTAAGTACAGTTTCAGACGGCTTTTACTTATTTTATACCAAAGTTAAATACGTTGCACGTTATAAAACTCATGCGAATAGTTTAATAGACATATTCATTTGTTGGCACTATGATCTTATGATCTGCAGGTGAATAACACCATAATACATCATCCACAACGCTCGACTGCGTAAAAACTCCAGTAACAGCCGTCCGGTCGTAATCATAACGTACAGAGTTTCTCTTCTATTGAAATACTTAGTCTAGACTATTACAAAAGGTCGGTCCTTTCAGTATCACAGTTTTTCTATTTAAAAAAGTTTTTAAAAGGCAACGAAGTTTTGACAAAATGACGTCAATCGAATGCAAGTCCGAAGAGATAATGACAGTTTATTATGTGAAGAAGTTTCTTTTGACAGCTAAAACGACGCTTATAATTTGCAAATAAAATTGAATATTTTCCTTCTAGAAATTAAAAGTACTTTGTTTAAATTGTTGTTGTATATGGTGCTCTTAACTCTCTAAATAACATTGAAATTTAAAGAGAAAACTGCCATTAAACTCAACAAAAACGGGGTAAAAATTAATAATGTTGCTAGCCTGTAAGCCTGTAGATAGTAAGGGAATGATTTTTGGTCATTGCAAACAGACGATTTAATTTTGGGTTATATTTATACAGATCGAATTGATAATTATTAAATGTACCGATAAATAATATAACAACATCCTAAAAATAGATCGAGCCTTTTAGCAGGGATTTAGTCACATGCATACATACACACAGAAGAAACAAAATTTTTTATTTAAAAATTTCAAGAAATTGTATATTCTGTTTACCCTCTCTTCTCACTGTCCATGTCCAGAAAAGAGGTTAAAAAACAGGTAAAAATAAGTCCTGAACACAATTTATAGAAATTTATTATTAAATTAATTAACATGCCACACTTACACAGACTGATTCAGATACTCAAAGACACACATAAACACCTTACACACGCAAGTAATTAACACACACATCATAGTTGTGTGTATTTATAAGATCGTTAATATACGAGAAATCTATTATTGGCATAAGATTTGTTCTATTGTTTTCCTTTATATAACAATCTCAGTTATGATGCTATAAAGTTTTGATTATAAATAAATTAATAAAATAGAATTTGTATTATGTTGTTATGTTACATTTGTTTTTTTATTAATAATTTATAGATAAACGTGAATAGATCGTAGGAAACGCGGATTAACAAACATATGACGTGATTGGTTATAGAATTATCACAAAAATGTCGGTACTAAATTGCGGCTGCAATTAAGTAATAAATATATCGAATTGCAGCTTATAGTGACGGCTTCTTTGGAGCAATGCAAGTACTCGTTTTAGTAGCAGAGATCCTGGGATTAATTTCCACCAGGACTAATTTAGGAAATCGCATTTACTAATTTGTATGAGTTTGGTCTGGTGGGATGCTTTGATCGTGATTGTTAACACTACCAGTAAAGACGTGCCACCAATATAGAAATTGTATTCTTGTATGATGCTGCTTAGAAGCTATACCTATAGTCAGGGTAATTTACATTTTACCACTTTGATCTTCGCCTGATCCCGTACTTTATGATTAGATTTCAGTCAAACGCTAACATATCATCAATAAAATAAGATAAAAGTAAAACTATAAGACAGAATATACTCATTTTTAAATGCTTTCTATGATACATCGTACTTAAGGTGATTGCAGATTGTTATTATGTTATTTAGTGTTTACTAGCTGACCCGTCAAACTACGTACCGCCTCGGAATCAATAAATAAAAAAGTTAGTCGATTATTGCAGACTTTAAAATAAAATGTGGTCAAAACTTAACCGGAACGCCCAGATTCCCGCCAAAGTCCGTAAAATGTTATAGTTGCGATGAGAAATTGTTGGTTGTCAATGTCAAATACAAAAATAAATGAAAAAAAAGAACAAAAGTGATCTTAATAATTTTAATTCTGAACGATGGGACGAACATCAAACGCTTGATATTCAAAAATAAATAAAATTAAAAACAAACTTCACTTAAATTTAAATTGATTTCTGAACATCTTGTAAATTCAATTGATTTATAATAAAACGACGGGACGAACATTGATGTTTGCTAGGTAGGGATGGTTTCTAAGTAATGGCGAATTTGACGGCCTCGCTGGCGCAGTGGTGCGAGTATTCGCTTTGCTAGCGGAGGTCTCGGGTTCGATCCCCGGTTGGAAGAATTTAGGAAATTGTATTTTCTAATTTGTCTGAGTCTGGACTTGTGGGAGGCTTCGGCCGTGGCTAGTTACCACCCTACCAGCTAAAACGTACCGCCAAACAAAGCGATTTGTGTTCCGGTACGGTGCTGTGTAGAAACCATAAGGGGTATATCGCCTCTTAACAGATTAGCGCGCTTCCATCTTAGACTGTATCATCACTTACCATCAGGTGAGATCACAGTCAAGCGCTAATCTGTCAGCAATAATAATAAAAAAAGAAATAGTTTTTTTACAATACCGAGCATTTTTTTTTCATATTTACTCACCTTTTAAAGTTCTTCCACAAATAATTCAAAACGAAAATTAGTCAAATCAATCCAGATTTTCTCGAGTTTTTGCGAAACGAACAGCAATTGGTTTTTATATACATCGAATATATGGTTTTAGTTTATACTACGATTAACTACAGTGTATCAATTTCATTATTTCGATCAATAATTTATGCACAAGGTATACTTACTAGGTTAGCGCGCTTTTATCTTAGACTTCTAGAACATTCTAGGTCATTCACCATCAGGTTAAATTACATTCATGTGTTAACCTGTAAGCAATAAAGAAATTGTATTAAAACCCGATTCAAATTATTAACGATGTAAATATTTTTTTTCTCGGAATCCAATAGCGAAATTTATTTAACAAGAGCTTCATAAAGACGTATTATATTATATATCTGAACAGGTGAAAATTAACAGAGGTTGTTTATAATAAAGGTAGTTTTTAACATGTATGTCGTATATTAAATGTGTTAAATTTAATTTATATTTTCTAAAAGTTTCTTTTCTAGAGTCAGCGCTCATAACTACGTTCTTAATCTTGTAAAAATAATATATTTACATATTTAATGTCGAACGTGTTATAATTTATAATTAATTATTTAAAGGCAGGTTCGTATTTTTTTCGTTTTTAACATTCTTCCGCTTGACCCCGATTCTGGATTATTTTTTTTATCTTTAAAGTACATACTAAGTTTAACGTTCTTTATATATGTAAACAGCTTTTTGTTTAACAAGAAAGTAATTAAATATTTCACAACATGAATGCAATAAATGTGTACAGTAGTGTTTTATTTACTCCTTACAGCTACAGAATCTACTTCGCATTTATCTTCGATTTGGTATTGATTTATTATATGGTGTAAAAAACATAATAAGACAAAAACTGTAAATGTCGTTCATACCAGCAGAAGTAAGGTTTCTATTCGAGTTAAGCTATGAAGCGAAACCTTATTTATGTATGAGAAAGTGAAATTCATAAATAAAAAGTGAGTTGAGTGCATCGTTTCACCACACGATGGACATGACAACTCGATCTAACTGCACTTATGCCTTTTGAGATTTGCCGCAAATTTAAATTATACACTGAGAAACGTCCACGGCATTCCTCAATTGTAAAAACACGTTAATGTCGTATATATATACATAAGACATTAACTATATTACATATGTTACGTTATGAATTATAACACTAACTCAAAACATTCAGGATCTTTCAGCCTGGAAGAGATCACTACACTGTCACTCATTGCATGCGTTTTATGGTTTCCACTTTAAATTGTAATAATAAGTTTCTTCCGACTTAAAGTATGGTGTTATCTCACTTACTTTACAGCAAAACTCATAATTAACGAACTGGACGTAACAAAATTAAGAATAGTTCTTTTTTACTATAATTTAAAATGGAACCTATCCTAACCAAGTCTAAAATAACCCAATAAAGTTAAACAATTAAAAGCGTACAAAGCAGACATGTCAGAAGTGAAACTTCTTTGGCAAACTGATTTTTAAGTCTTTTCTCTCAAAGAATGTTAGTCTTTCTTTTTTGTAATTAGATGTATATTTCATTTTAATGTTAAATTTTTGTGTGTTAGTTTTAAGTTACGATGGGGCTGGCGTGTATTATTAAAAATACAAAAGCCCCTTAAAAAAAGAATTAAAAAAATAAAAGTCTTGTTTATATTTATAAAAATCTAAAACTTTAGATTTCTAAGACTTAGAGGGAGAGAAAAGGATATGTTAGGATTTTAATGAATTTAATTGTCATTAAAATATCATTAAAAGTTTCTTTTTTCAATTTAGAACTTATCAATTAAATTTTGTTTTGAATTTAAAATTTAGCAACGAGAATTTATGAATTATTTTTATTTTATGAAAATATTATATAAAATTATTAAATGACGAGTGGCAAATTAAAATGCCACATTTGATTTGTAAATATTAAAACTACCTTACCTTTATACGAATTAGCATAAAAACGCTGCACATCTTCGTGATGTTAATCACGCGTTTCATCCATAAAAATTTTATCCTTATGTGCCTAAAGAAGTTTTACTTCAAAATTTGTGTATACTCTTACCCCCATTTTATTAAACTTATAAAGTTGCGTATATCAGCATAATCTTATAATAGTGTTTAAGCCTAAAGTGAATTTAATTATTAATAAATCTGAAACACGATGAAAATTTTAATATAAGTCAAATTATAATCTTTGCCTATGATTATAATGTGGGATTATGTTCATGTTAATAAAAGCTCTAAGCGAGAGTGCTAACGGTCATCAGGGCCATCTCGCCTCACCTTTTATTGCCTACTATTTACTAATAATACGTTACCTCCCTTGTAAACGCTGAGCGTGGATTTCGCACATATCGTAAATATCATTTGTAACAGAAGAAGCTGAAAGCTTATATTACACTTATAACAAGTTATAGCCTGTGAAAAATGCATCCTCGTTTAATCTATTGAAAAATTGTCAAACAAAACCTTTGCTAGAGAGTTAGTTTTGTGCAATTTGTAATAAATAAGTTTCAAGTTAAGATTTTTGTATTTAACGAGATATTTAAAAGAATTAATATATCTATTAAAATCAAAATCAAAATATCTTTTTTCAAGTAGGCCTATTACAGCACTTTTGTATCGTCAAATATGATTTTTTTCCACACAATAATTCTATGGTAAGTCTGACGATGGTATTAAAGAACAACTTAAAATCTATAGTTACGAGGGTTCCTTTGCGTCCTGATCTGAGAAGAGCCCACAACAAACTCAGTCGCGTATTTTGTATTTTTTTGTTACCATCATAATTACAATATTATATTGGTTTAATATATTTCAATTAAAATTAGAGCAGTTCGTTCACTCCCGCGTTTCTATCGTCTAACTNAAACCCTCTCTCATATGAGCGAGGAGGCCTGTGCCCAGCAGTGGGACGTTAATGGGCTGCTACTTACTTACTTTACTTTACTTTTCTTATACCAAACGCCTCACTCAAAAATGATAAGTTCACCAATCACAGTCGCCGTGAAAACGACGACTAGACAGAAGTGTTGATTAAATTTGAGAATTTCCAGAATAGCGTTAAACCGGATGTAGTGCATGTAAACGTTTCACTGATACAAAGACCTCAGCATAATAAACAAATATAGTAATTTAATAGCAATCCACAATTAAAATAATAATAATAGCTAACAGTAGTCTATCTTATGAAGAAATTCGACGACCTAGATGGTGCAATAATGCGAGTACCAATTTCAGTAGCACAAGTCCCGGATTTAGGAATACATCATTTTATTACTAGTCTGACGCTAGACTGTTATCACCCTTCCAGCAAAGTTTTGCCGTTAAACAAAAATAAATACGTGCTGTGTACAAAACTACTTCTTACCAGGTTACCGCCTTTCCATCTTGGACTGTGTTATCACTTGCCCTTAAGTAAGGCTACGGCCTAAACTGTCAGCAATACAGGAAAACACATGTGCATTCTATTCCTTAAAATTCATAGTCCAATGGGACCGTAAAAATGATAATAAAGGAGCGAGATTGGACGCAGGAAAAGTGGCTTAATATGTTCTCTGAGGCACGGGGCAATAAAATACATAGCCTCGTACCGAAATTCCGATAAAATATTGAGAATTTCTTAACGGAAAACTGGACACCAGTACCTCGTTGTCTGTATCCAAACAAGCTGACCATTAAACCAACGAGGCAGTCGAGTTTTCATTAATATTATAGAGGTATGTGGTAGGGTCAAGATTCATTATCACTTTCTAATATTCAATTGCACTTTTTATAACCAAATTAGAACAGTTGTTATCGTTTGAATCGGTGAGAAGTCATTTGTAGATGTTGATGCTATCTTTAGTTGGACCATCGAATAGATTTGCATCATTTTCTTACATTCAATTTAAAATTGTGTGTTACATAAGCCATATCCGGCCATAGAAAATATTTTACTCTTTTTAACACATTATTATTTCAATATTGCGTGATCAGGCTGAAATTGTCCTGTAAAAATGTTTTTAAATTTTGTCCAGTTGTTCTGTTACTATTTCATAATATTACAAATAATGTAATTATGCTTGTATTAGATCCGAATTTACCTATTCATAATAGGTAAATTTCTTATTATTTTTTTAACAGGAACTTAACAAGCATGAAAGTATAATTACGAAGACCCTTTGTTTCAAGATAAAGAAGGGTCATATGAAATGCTATAAACTTTTATTTATCCGTTATATTAAAACTTTTTTGGCTGTTTTTCCAATTTTACTTTCCCCTTTAACAATATTTGGATTGTTCAATATATTTTAACATCAAAATCATCCAAGTCATCCAACTGCTCTGAAGTTTGACTCTTAGCAACAACCTTAGTATTTTTATTTGTAAGTTATGCAAGTATAGATTTTAATGTAAAACGATGTCATCTCTAAAAAATCTCTTTTTATTTCTGAGTCCAGCTATAGTCCACTGGTTGCAGCACGTGATAGGGCTGAAACGAGGAAGTATTTCACAGAATATCACCTTGCAATAGCAACTTTATGTTCCTGTATTTCGTTGCGTGGCTGTAGGAACCAGAAGATCAGAAATAGGAGGATAAAGAGAGGGGTAAAATATTGGTAGTTGCAATGCACTTAATGTCATGTGAACCGTACCCTCGTTTGGTGGTTTATTTCTATATAAAAAATTAATACAGGCAATATTATTAAGCTGTGAACATAAGAGAACAATGACCCTTACCTCTACACGAACAATAGTTGATGAAAAACAAATAGTTGATCACCTTAATGTAGGTCATGTGAATGGCAAGTATGGAGTACCATTGATTGTTTTAATCATACCAATTTACAGCCTACTATAAAATTACAAATAAAAAGTTATTCTCAAATATAATTGAGGTGGATACATTTCTGTTGGAAATCATTTTTATGGACCATTACGTTGTATTGCTCTCGTAAGACGGTAAATCATAAAATTTATACAGACATTAAACGCTAGAAAGGACTCGTGAGGTGAAAGGCAGCGAGGCTTTTGATTTTGGTAAATTTTGACGTGTAATAAGTCACAATTCAAAAAAAGAGAAAACATCGGTTCATTTATCAATATATTGTACAGCAAAAAATATTAAACACTCTGTATATAAAATGGAATAATAAAAAATATTTTTTTCGTAATTTCATATACGTTCATCGTGTCATGAAGGCTACGGTAATTATTATTTTAATTCATTCCAAACTGAGCCATGGTTTTGCATGCATTCAATATGATATAACATATACGCTTGGAGTTTTACGTACAAGTAGAATTTTCCAAAAAAAAAAATTGCACCTTATTCTGGCATTCCAAACGATTTCTTATTTTATTTTATTATTACAGTTCTAGATCATTGTCCATTTTTAGAGTAATATAAATTAAATCAGATGACGACAGGGGTAGAGTGTGTTGGCATTATTTACATAGCAAATGCGCGTGCGTATCTCGTGACTGGCAACGTTGATTATAGAGCCGCTTTTATCGTGCCGATAATGTGATGCCGGTGCTGCGTAATGTGCAGACAATGGCTCATTTTCAGTGAAAACTGAGCTGAACATTAGCGCGGAAAAGAAAGAACCCTACGTTCTAACATTAACGGAGTTTTCATTTTCCGATAGTTCCTCCCCGACAAATTATCGACTTATACGCCAATGCGCTTTCGCATAAGATCGGTAATTATAGCCGCGGAGCATTGTAGTGTAACATGTCCACAATTGAAAGCACGCAGTCGTGAGGCTGCGCATGTAGTAGTCCGAGGCGATTGCGGTCGGTTTCTCTTCACACTTGTATCTCAGCATCTCGTTGCGGAGGCGTTTCGTGCACCTTTTTTGGAATAACTCGAGCAAATTTCGTCGGAAAGTTTTATTTCGCCCCGCGAGCTGCACTCTTAAATCGAATTTTTATTTTAATGAGCCAGTTTCGCGGCTCCGTCTCGCTCGCACCCGCCGCTGCATTGAATAAATAAATGACTTGTTCTACTTTCTATGAGATCGTTTCTTTGGGCGGCTCGATGAGATTTGCGGCTCGCCTGTGACGCAGGCTTTGTTCGACTGTCGTTCGCTATCGTGCTTCCCGGCCGCGTGCTCTTTGCCAACGTTGTTCTTTTACTCTCTATACAACAATTCACTTTATGTTTCCATCTAGATATGCTTCAGTCACGATTTTATTGTAAGAAATACCACCTCATAAAGGCTCTTACATACTGCATTTATTGCTAATAGCCCGTCAATAGGCAAGGTAGTAAATACTATTATATATTTTCAGGTGAACTATCAATATCTACAATTAGGAAATATCTAGCAATAAGCCGACGCTTTCGTGTAATGAAAGTGTGATTCTAATAAATAGAAAAGTAAGAACCTTCGTAATAGGCTGTTAGTATAGAGCTTTCAATGCAAAAAGAAAGCTCGTACGTGATTAAACGTTTCTGCGGTGTAAATCATTGTATAAAATAAATTAGCGTAGCTATAACCGTCTAGGTATTAGGGGTGGTGATTGATTGTAATTGTATGAACAATGTACGTAAATAAGCATAGTACAGTCATAAAGTACCATTAAAGATTATTCGGTGTCACATTTAACACGAGTATATTTGTTACCGGACATGGAACCGACTTATTATTAGTGCAATGCACTTGTATGCGTCACGAGAATGACATGAAGGACACGCTTTGTCTGGATCAGGTGGCCCCGCGGCGGCTGCTAGTAGAGGGGCATGAGGCGGCGCGCGGGGCGTGCGCGGGGCGGGGAGGGGCGCGCGCGGGGAGTGGCGGGCCTCGAGGCCGCTTCCTGCCGCAGGACTGGTTCTGCGGTTTGCACCACTTCGCTTTGCACCAGTTTCCATCAAGTGCGCAAACAGCCTTCTTAACATTTAGATATTTACCGAACACATACACTGACAACTCGAAACGTGCTTCAACGTCATTTATAACATGAATAACCGAGCGTAAATTAGCAACAGGCTTCGTAGTATCTTATAACAATGGTAATATGTTTTAATATCAACAAGTCATATAAAGAAACAAAGTCGTTAAATAGAAAGAAACTCGTAAACATTATATTTATACAAATTATGATAGAGTGGAAGAATATAAAACAAAATCAATGTAATAAATACAAAAAATGTACAAAAAAGCGGTCCTGTCGCTGTATAGCGATTTCTTTCTGGCAACCTTAGATATATTGGTAAATAATGGGGCAGATAGTCTAGGCTAATGTAACGTTAGAAAATGTAACTTTAAAAACTTTATTAATATAAAGTGCTAAACGTTAAAAAGTGTATTTGAATTTAAACAAGATATACCTAAGTCTCCATTATAAATATTCAAAAATACACGCTCCGTTGATACAAATGTCCAAATCTTTCCGTTAGTAATGAATCTACTATCGGTTCGGTAGATTGCTTCAATCGAAAAATATACCCTTTTGAAATATTCATTCACGAAATAATCACTGCTAGTTCAGTGGTCCCAGGATATGTGCGAGACCTCTTTTGCCACATTTGCACGTCTATTATTAAAATTTACAGTTTTATTCGGTTTTATAAATTCGTTTACTTCTTTAAGTAGGACTTTGTTCTCCAATATACTATTAGACAATTTATCAGGCTTGTAAACATTTATATATAAACATTTTTAGACAGCACTATTTGATGTTATTTTATTGAATAATGCACAAACTTCTGTTAACGTTATTGGTATATTTAACAGCCTCAGGGGTATTTATATGTAAGAATATATTGTAAAGGTAAGTAGCAGCCTATTAACACCCCACTACTGGGCACTAGGTTTCTCACTTTTATTTTAAGATTTTTATTGTGGAAACCTACCAGACCGCTCCACTTTTGTTCTTTTATCGAGTAACGATGATGAATTTATAACAAAAATTAGGCACGTAAGTTTCAGAAAGAGAACTTAACGGTGCTTTTGCAGGATTTGGACCCCCGAATTTTATTAAGAATCAACGTTATTTGTTTAGGAAACTTGAGATATGAAAAGTTTCTATAATTGATAAATAAATGTAGGTTCCTTGCGATTTCATAGGTTTTTCTATACCTGTAGAAAATATATCAATAAGCTATGATTGTAAGAAATTGTTAACACCAGTTGGCATTACTTCCTGTCATTCTTTTTCCCGATGATAATTGATTAATGTATGCATCACCTGCAATGTTGCATATACTGTTTGTAGTCATTATCCGTGAACTGACGTCGTGACGTTTACGTCCATGTATGAAAGCGATCATTAGAATTGCTTTTTGCTTCTGCATTACTGTAAAGTAATCTTAATCTTCAGGTAATACCGACTAAGAGTTTTTATAGTCATCACGTTTCGCGAAGAAATGTTTTTCAATCTCTCTTAATCTTGATATACATTATGTTATGGATATTATCTATATATATAAAAGAGATATCCATCTATTGACTCATCACGATATCTCTGGAAGCATAAGGCGTAGAGACTTGAAATTTGTTAGGAATATTCATTTTGCCCAGTAAAGGGCAGCTAAGAACGGATTTTACGAAATGCCACCCATAAGGGGGGTTTCGGAGGTGTTATACGTATGTTTCTTATTTGTAAAACAATTTGCCTAAATTAATGAAAACGCTACCCAAAAAATATTCCACGCAGATGAAGTCGCGGGTTCAGCTAGTACTATATATTTGTAATAATAACAAGTCAACACAGAATTTGAATTGAACGTAATGTTTAAAATTATAGTTACTTAGATCGTAGAGAAAAATAAATATAACTTATGAAAATGTTTGCGTTTTCATCGAAAAATAACATTTATACGGCTGTTTTGAAGTGAAACTTTTATAGGCGCGTGAGGGTAAAATTTTTACAGAAGAAACGCGTGATTAGCGTCACGAAGATATGCAGCATTTTTTGTGCTAATTCGTTTGATGGTAAGGTAGTTTTAATATTTATAAATAACATGTGGCATTTTAAATTACAATTCGTCATTTGAGTCATAAACAATTCGGATTAACTTTCACTTTTATTATTTTAATGACAATTAAATTCACTAAATTTCTAACATATCTTCCTTTTTCCCTCCCTCTAACTCTCGGAAATGTACAGTTTTAGATTTGTATAAATATAAACAAGAGTTAAAAATTAGTTTGCCGAAGAAGTTTCACTTCTGACATGTGGACTTTGTACGCACGCGTTTTTAATTTATTTTAAGCACTAAGCTGTAGGTAATAAAAATATTATGTCTATTACCTCTGTAGCAGGCTCACAAATGATACGATGTAAAAACATGTAAATTTTGGCAATAATATAACTGTGAGCTTTTGTCTAGACATATTTAGTAAAAGGTTAATTTTATATAAATGTATAAATAACGCTATTTAATTTAAATAATAAACATATTTTTCAATGCTAAAGCATTTCCTATTCAGTGACACAGTTATTAATAATGTGCTTTTATAAACCTTTTAAACAATATACTACTGAATCAGAGTTGATGTCGGTATTGTGATATCTTTGTTTACAAAGTCGGCTATATTAAATAATTGTTTATTTACAAAAGCAATTAATTGAACTGATTATAAATAAAAGAAAGTTAACAGTTTCGTTGGCGCAGTGGTGCGAGTACTCCCTTTGTTAGCAGAGCTCCTAGGGTTAGCAATCCCCGGTAGTGGGGGGGGGGGGGGGGGGGGGGGGGGGGGGGGGGGGGGGGGGGGGTGGGGAGGGGGNTTTGCATTTACTACTTTGTATGAGTCCAACCAACCACCAAATATGTACCGCCAAGAAAGAAATTTGTGTTCCTGTACGATGCTGTGTAGAAAACATAAGAGGTAAATTGCCTATCGCCAGATTGACGGGCTTCCATCTTATACTGTATCATCACCAACTATGCCACAGTCAAGCAATAAAAAAAACAATTCGTACGCTATCTAACACAAAAGTTTTAAACTTATCATTTAGAAAGATATTTACGTAAGCTTTCCATAGATTTTAGATGACATTTTTTGCGTAAATAAATTTAATTAATGCATTAATATTAGTAAAACCTTTATCAGAATTATGTGGCGTCTATTACAAGTTTAAGATGTGTTTGAAATTGAGCAAAGCTAAAAGGTAAGTTAAGTAGCAGCCTATTAAAGTTCCACATGCCTCTTAATGTACAGAAGAGAGCGGTTTTTAGTTAGACCCACTACACTGCTCTAATGCAGATTGGTGGGATACACATACTTCCGGGATAAAGTTGTTTCCTCACGATGTTTTCCTTTACTAAAAAGTGAAATGATAAATTAAAACTGAAATCACTGTATAAATAAAAATTTGATATTACAGATTGCAAATGGAATACTAGAAGAGTGTGAATTAACAGTAGGAATTGAGAAAAACAAAGAAAATGGCCAGTTTTCTAACAATTGTTAGTTGTCAATTGTAAATAGATAGAAACTCTTAGTTAACGGACCACGTAAATATATGTAAATAAAACTATATCTACGTAATATCATATGCGTGAAGTTAACGTCATATCGGAAATTTCCGTCGAGAAATCCAGCTGATGTGGTTATGTAAAGTGAAACAAAAAGAAAAGTAGCAAAAGTGTTTTGTAATTTGAGTGATTGGCAATACTAGCATAGATGAAAGGCCACCCGTACTTTTATTTAAGGTACATCTCAGTAAGAAGATACTCCGACTAAAGCACTACTGAAATGTACCTTAACTTATTTTAATCAAGAGGTATATATTGTAAGTGTTCCATATTTCCTATTATTAGCTTATATTCTCCTTATATATTCAATATCTTATACAAATTCCAATCGTTAATAAGATATCTATATATATAAAAGAGATATCCAGGTATCTATTGACTCATCACGATATCTCTGGAACCATAAGGCGTAGAGACTTGAAATTTCCTTTTGACGAGTAGAGGTCAGGTAAGAACGGGTTTTACGAAATTGAATGAAATTTGGTACAGCGATAATCTAGAGCCTGAAAAAGGACTATAAGCTCTTTGCAGCAAATAACTTATTGAAGTCTTTATACATATGTTATTTATTTGCCTAAATTAATGAAAATGCTACCCATTCAAACCAAAGAAAAAAACATTCAACGCAGACGAAGTCGCGGGTGCAGCTTGTATTTGTATATAGGTTTAAATAAGTTTTTATCTATATAATCGGTTTAAGAAGTTCGTGATAGATGGCACAAGACCACGTATACATAAACATACACATAGGCACTCACCCTCTCTCTCTCTCACACACATACACACACACGCAAAAGTGTGTGGGTGTGTACACGTATGTTTTAAAAGTAGGTATATTATTTAATATATGTTATTCTTTATTAAAGTAGGCTTAACAAGCTGTACGTATAGCATCTACCACTGATTCAGAAGATTCTACTGAGAAGATACCAAAAGAACCTCAATATTTATCCTTTTAACAATATTATTTTTAGTAACGAGATTTTAAATATAAATTCAGCGAATATATTTATTGGTATATGCAATTAGTACTTTCTTTTTCCAGAATACCTTATTCGTTTTCCTTGTAATTTGTAAATATTATTTGAATTAATAGGTGTGTCTGCTAGAAATGAAATACTTTTTGTCCATTACCGCTTTCTAAAATTCGTTTGTACTTATTTTTTATCTTTGCAACATTGAGGTGAATGTTTACGAACTGAGATCTTCTCGAAATCTTCAATATGCCTTTGATTATTATTTTATCATTGAGACTTTATTCGAGTTATATCGAAGTAGAAATCTTTAGATCAACAAGTTTTCGTTTTTAATTTGAAAGCGTCTTAATTGCCAAGTTATTGCTTTTGATAATTTATAAATGGGCCTTTGTATAGCTATTTAGTTAAATGTAAACGAATAGACAGGCTGGCAAAGTTAATCCCACTTACAGTAATCCATACCTTCGTTTCACTTAGTTACTTAATAGCAGCCCATTAATGTCCCACTGCTGGGCACAGGCCTCCTCACTCCGAGGAGCAAGGGTTTTTAGAGCATAAACCCACCACGCTGCTCCAGTGCGGATTGGCAGGCATAGTACACAAGTGCACTCTCTAATCCTTCACTCTCATAGTCCGATGTGACGGGAATCCGACACGACCGGAGAGAGATCAGGCGCAGGACCAACGGCTTAACTTGCTCTCCGAGGCACGGGGGTGGATCACACCGCCAACTACCCAACTTCGGGCAAATATTGAGAAAATCTTAATAGAAAACTCAATATTGATTTTTGAATTGCCCCGACCCTGGTCTCGAACCCAGGATCTCATTTTTGTAGTCGAACATGCTAACCACTAGACCAATGAGGCAGTCGTTTCAGTTAACAAAAGTTAATAGTCTGGGAAATTGAGTATGATTTAGATTGATTCTTGAACTAGTTAGCTAAATTAGCCCTCACTCTCTCTCTCTTTATCTCTTAACAAACTTCTCTTTATAGCATATAAGTACTATAGGTTAGCTTATTGTAAATTTTTGCACTTTTTTATGATAGATCCAACGTTTTAGTAAATTATATATAGTTTATAGTACTAATATATATTAAATATAACACTGTCTATGAAATAAATTATAACATATAAATATTTATATGTTACACATATAAAATTTTAAACTTGTGTTGGATGTTCGTTATGAACTCCAAAACAATGCAGTCGATGTGCCCTTAACCAGTTTCATTAGACCATTAAACTGATAAACAGACTTACTAATCACGAAATGTTCATACTTATAGCAACGGTCGCTATGTACGTGTTACCCATATTCACACCGAATCGGGAGTTATGCTGTTGAAATCGCGAGGAGCAGCCAGTATTACATAAATATCATTCATAGGTTAGCATTTAGCTTAGTCTCACTTGGTGATAAGTAAAAGATACAATCTAAGATGACTTGCCCGGTCGGAGTTCATAAGCGGAACCCCTGCTAGTCAGTCGAATAAAGGTCTAATCTGCCTGCGAGACTACAAAATGTCGAATTCATGTAACTATTAAAAGCAAGATACACTGATAACCTTAGGTTAATTTTATAGCCTGTATGAAACACTGTGATGATTGTTTTGGCTATCGCTAGTTATCACCAGTAAAAATGTGTGACTGAGTAAAAAAACTGTTTTCCGGATGCATCTTAGACTTTATCACTATACAATTAAGTGAGACAATCAAGCGCTAACTCGTCAATAATAAAAAGGAGGAAATTATCAACGAAAATTCAATAGGTTAAGGCTTATTTCGCAGGGAAAAGCTTTTGCACATGTTGGATGGAGCTAATTTCCATTTAGGAGTGTGGGACTCGCTAGCTACAACAGAATACCCACTAAAATACAGCAAAACCCTCTGCATCCCTATGCTTGGGGCTAGATCTTCACTGACGTATTCAGCAGATTCAAAGATTTAAGAAACGGGGAGGAAACAGGCAAACCTGCGCCTTCTGGGACTCTATCTCCACAACGATTCTTTTTTTTGTAGCTGGGAAATGATTTTATGCTGGATGGAATATACATCTCCTTCCAGGAGAGTGTGACTTGCTAAAACCCATTGGAATAATCTACATTGAACTAGTGGACGCCAGATGTTCGCATTCAGGTCTGGTGCCCCGGATGTGTCCGACTCAAAGGCAGACGGGTAAAATTACGTAGAATTCGACCACTCTCTTTCACCAAGACTCTTTAGTTTAACATTAAGAATTAGTGTACTAAAAGTAGTCCAACTTAATAGAATATCTGCTCTAATCCCTTAATAAATAATAATCATATTTACCTATGAGTAGTAAAAATATTTGAATTAATAGAAAATATAATATTTGCCTACATTTCATACGCTTGTTTACTGTGTCCGAATAATTAGTTTCAAGGTGCGGCTTTCTCTAACACATAATCTTTTAAAATATTGAATGGGGAACACATCATTATCACCTTAACCGCAGTGTTTATTGCTTTTGAAACTTTGTTAAAAACATTGACTACCCAAAACTTGTGTCATAACTAGTACTTAATACTTTCATTTCTAAAAATATTATGAAATATGTAACCGAATACATTTATATAATTTTGAATACACGAACAATTTATGTTAAAAATTACTACAAAAATTCTAATAAATATTTTTTGTTTCAGATACATTCCACATAGCTGTTAAATGCATAAAAGGTAAATTAACAAAGTTTTACGTGTGTGATGTGTTTCTAACAAAGGAAACAATAGTATATCTCAAATTAAAAAATTACATATTCATTATTAAGCTATTATAAGAAAAAGCTTATAAATTGATTGTAATATGATTGATTTAATTTAACGTAAATAACTATCCTGAAATTTAAAATCTTTAAAATTTGGTTTTATTTAATGCGACAAAATTTAGACAGATAGAAAAATGTTCTTAGATTTAATTCCCAAGAATCAATTCTTAAAAGTGTTTTGATGTTCTCGGCTAATCTTTGAATCCTAGAGACAAAAAGTTCTACTTTATAGTTGAAAATTTTGAAGTGAAACTTCTTAATTTACGGAAAAAAAATTACGGATGAAACGCGTGATTAGCGTCACGAAGACGTGCAACGTTTTTTATGCTAATTCCTTGGAAGGTTAGTTAGTTTAAATATTTACAAATAACATGTGGAGTTTTAATTTGCCACTCGTCATTTAATGACTTAATATATCATGAGATACAAAAAGTTTAAATTAAAAACGCGATATAATTAACAATTTCCAATATTAAGAATAACACGTGGCATTTTTATGTACAATTCGTCATTTGAGATTTCAATAAATTATTTGTATTATCCTAAAATATCATCCTTCCCTCGCTCTAAGTCTAGGAAACCTAAAGTTTTAGATTTGTATAAATATAAATCAGAATTATAAATTAGTTTGCCAAAGAAGTTTCACTTCTGACACATGTACTTTGTACGCACGTACTTTTGAATTGTTCGGTTATGGGTAGTTCCAAGCATACAAGTAATATCACATTAAGTGGGTTAACTTATAGTCACTTAAGCCAATACCTTTCGCAAGGCCAACTGTAATCAGTAGCCTATTTGACACTTACTGGTTCTAATAAAAGTAATTAAATTATCTAAATAGTTGTAATAGAGTCTCCTATATGGATTTCTGCTACAGCTACACTAAATACAAGAGCTCACTTTATTCCTTCACAATCATTACTCCTTAACTTCGTTCCCTTCGATACTCGGGAGTAAGACACAGCCTCCCACTCCCCAACATCCAACACATATTGAAGGCTTTTGAACAGATATACCAATGTCAATTCTGCATTGAACTGACACGAGACACCAATCCAGGACTTCACCATCTAAAATGGAACAAAAAGCTAAAAAAGTCTAATAGTGTAAGAATAGTTACTAAATATCAAAGAGAATTACCTCTTTTAGTGCAATAAAGTACCTTCGACCACACAACATTTAGGAGCCAAGGGCATTTAGCGGTTTTTAGTCATCAACATTCTTTAAATGGTGGAAAGGATAGATCAAGGTTATATTCACTCTGACTTTAGCTATAATAAAAATATAGTATTAAGTTCATTATCATGTAGTTTTTGACATTAGGTCATTAAATATGTCTATACTCTGAATACGATAAGAAACATTTAATTCTTATATTGTTTTGGGGTATATATATGTATTGGTTGGTTTAACCTGCAAATCTTCGGAACTAGATTCGAACTACGTCAAATTAAAAAAATATTGTACTGTTTGATGATAGTTCATTGTGGAATGAGGAAGTTTATGGGTAACATCGATGAAGAGTGTTGTAAAGTCAGGGAAAATTTGTAGCTTTTGAGGACTATTTTCGTAGTGTCGGTCATGATTAACATAACGGAAACGTTATTCTTAAAAAGTGCTAACGTAAAATCTGCTAAAGTATTGTGATTAATTATTATAGCATATAGTTTTATTAAATTAAAACAGGCACATTTCCTAAAAATTAACTTTACAAGGATTCGTTTGGAAATTCAACAAAATGAAACTTTGTGATGCTACAGCATCATTTTTGCTGATTTGGATATGAGATTTTAGCCCAAAAAAATATAGACTATTCTAGATTCTGCTGTCTTTCACTAAAATGTTGAAATGTATGCATTGTCTAAATATTCACTCAAAGCAGTGGTATATCTTTAGGTGTTATAAATGAAAGTTTTCATTGTACAATATAGTCTTATATCATTTATCCCACTACTGACCAAAGACCTCGTTTTAAATAGGGAAGTAAGTTCAAAATACTCAGCCCTCATAGCTTTTTAAAGTTGCTTCGTTACATAGAAATACGTATATTGAAATGAAAATTGTGTTACGGAATAATAATGAAGTTATATATCTTATATTTGTCAGCTTATTGAATAATCGTTTTTATGCTAGTTACACCGAAAAAAAGAAGCACAAAAAATTTAATTTATGTTTTATTAATAAATTACGAAGTCAATTCATCGCTGAAACTGGTTCGAAGCACTTCCGTGTCACACTGCATAAAAAATATACAGTACACCCACTTGTAGGTCCTGCCATTATTAGCAGAGAAGATTGGCCTGAATCTTATTATTAGTTTTAATAAATATTGCGTTTTTTCTATTGTATTTTAATAATTTCCTAATTAAATGTATTGAGAATGACTCGATCTTGCACTTTTCGGACGTAAGAATGAGCTGTCCGGTCATGCACTCTATTTATAGTTCTGAGAGTACTATGCTTAAGAAGTATTCTAAAATCATCTATTATAATAATGTCAAAGTATTTGAGAAAGCTCAAAAAACTTTTTTATTATGTCAATAGTCTGTCCGTTGGTTACGAATACCTACCACTATATACTTTTAAGAAATCAGCAAAAAGAACAGTAAGTAGTCTTACAAATACAATTTGTATCAAGTCCAAACATTTTTATCTTTAACTTTATCTTCTCGTATGTGATAGAACTATCACCTTCGACATTCTTTATGGTGATACTATATCAGTCTTTATGTGTAAAAACAGCGAATTCCCAAAAAGAAAATGGGGGGTTGTTGTGTCATGAACACTGCCTTTTCTTGTACGTGAATACGTGTCGTAAAGGGCATTAGCTTCTATATAAATTTTTTACAGCCACTAATTCTGACTGATATTGGTATTAATGAATGGCTTAAAATCTAAAGATACGAGGTTCCTTCGCGCCCTGTCCTGAGAAGAGCCCCCAAGAAGCTCAGTCCGCTATTTTGTATTCTTTGTACCATCATCATTACAATATTATATAAGTTTATTGATTTTTTAATCAAATTTCTTTTAACATAGACTGAATTTTTAAGTGACATCGCTAGAATATCTTGTGAGAGTTTATCTTAGAAACGTATACAGTTACCCTTAAATGAGTTTACTTTGTGATTAAATGAGAATTTTATTTATTCAATACGAATCACTGAATTTTGGACAAGATTAGAGTATTCCGAATTAAACTGCTCCTTGCCTTTTAATTTAGACACTATAGTCACACGTTGTCCAAATCTTGTACACATATAAACACACATGCACAGTAACATCATCGTCAAATGCTATTTTGTTTTACGATTGTTTTATTATTCTTTGCCTTACAAGTATCGACATATATCTTTCAAGAGTACCTACCCACGGTTAGCAGAAAGAGTTATTTATTTTTTTTATGTACCATTTTGGCGCCGACATTCCGTGTCACTACCGGGGGGTCACTACGTAATTCTACAATGAAATAAGTTTATTGGTTTTTTAACGATTTCTGGCCTCAATCTTTAAGCCAGGCATATAAATCAAAAGGTTTAGTTTTAAAAGTAACACACATAGTGACTTATATTTTTTTTGTATAATTTTTAATTGCGCGAATTTGTCAATCAAGGCAAGGAAATTCATGGAATATATGTTAATTGTCTATAGCTTGTGTTGTCTGTACTATTTTTTTATTGGTTCCGTATATGTTTGAATAACATACCCGTAGACAACTTAACTTTCGAAGATTGCTATTGCTTAAAAATGTATGGCAATGACGTTAAATTTTTCGATATGTTTCGATATCAAATGTCATTCCCATACATTTTTTCAGCCGTATCAATCTTCGACAGTGACGTTGTCTAAGGTCCCGGTGTAGGTGGTGATTTTGAAAATAATTATGAATATTACAGTAAATTCTTAATACGGATGGATTTTCGATGCAGTAGGTAAAAGTAAAGGTCTTTATAAAAACAAAACTTACGGGCTTCATTGCTCTGATCAATTTATCAATGCTTTTCGGTGAACATCGTAAATAAATCTGCATATCCAGGGAGTAGTTTTGGGGTATATGTAGCCTGCTAACCCAGTGGGATGTTAATAGACTGCTACTTACATTAATTGAAAAGTAACGTGCGCATTTTAAATTACGATTTTTAAGAACCATTTTACAAACTTTCAAGTGATTTATATGTATCGGAAATATTAATCTCAATAAAGCTAATACATTGCATCTATTACAGTAATATAAATTGAAATCTCTGTGATACTTTTAGCAAAAACTACTTAAATGGCAGTGGGGCCCTTAATAAATATGACAGTTATGGGACATCCGGCATTAAGCTTGAAATTTTGACAGACGCCATTATGGAGATGTCGTGTACAGATTGGATTATAAATAGAAAGCGCTTTTTGTATCGATTTTTCAAATAAAAACACTGTGTTACTTGCATGTTTGTAAAGTAAATTTTCGATAAACATTACATAGATTGTCCAAACTACCATAACCCAAATAATTTAATAAAAAATGTAGTATCCAAAGTTTGTATTACCTCAATTAATCACAACAAATCAGTTCATTTAATCTCATTTATAATCTTGATTACAATCTACTTATCTGCATGATTGGCTTAAATTTTTATATATCATGTAATACATCCTGAAATTATCGGGGTTATGCATTTTTAACGCGTACAGATTGGTGCTTGACTGTGATATTAAATGATGCGAAAAGAAATGAAATAAATCATAAAATATGTACTGAACGTAAATGTTTATTCGATGGCAAATCTTTGCTGATGGTTTGGTTATCAAAAACTAACAAACTAAAGCTGCCTACAAATTATTTTTTCCCAGAGCTAGTTAAATTAATTAATACAGCTAACAAAGTGTTTATCTCCTGGAACCGAACATATGATCTCTGGTAGGAAGGCAAAAAATGAGTTATTATCTCCATTTCTAAGAGTCCAGAAGATTGATTATTTTTTATATAGCGAATTTCAAATTCAATTATTCTTTATTCAAGTTACAGCACTTGTGAATTGTCAAATGAAAGGTTTTTTTACCCAATTAATTCCAATGTACAACTGTTGATGGTATTAGAGACGACTTAAAATCTAAACTTACGAGGGTTGCTTCGTTCACTGTCCTCAGTCCCACAACAAACTCAGTCGGGTGATTTGTTTTTTTTACCATCATCATTACAGTATTATATTAATTAATTATATATAAATTAGTACAATTCATTCGGTCCCACGCTTTTTTCTTGTCTAAGTTATCTTTCAAATTGTAGTAGGATTTTCCAATTAAGTTTCTTTTAACAAAGGATTTGAATTTATTAAATGACGTCTGACTATCTTCTGGGAGTTTCTTATAGAAGCGTATACAGTTATCCTTGAAAGAATTGTTAATTTTATAAAATAAAAATGTGTCTTTTATTTTAAGATTTATGTTATAATAAAAAATGGCTTGTTCAGGGTTCGATCACATGACCTTTGCATTAAGAATTCGTGTATTAACGCCTAGGCTGTGATGTTTTTAATGATATATATTGAAGTAACATTTCAAGTTATTTTAAACAACGACAAAATATAACAAAAAGATGACTCGTTTAAAATTTTTAAATGTCATATTCGGTAGACGTAAGGTTACATTATTATTGAAGTTACAACAACAAAATTATCTTCATTTTATATACAGCTACAAGGTTTACAAGGGGTTTTTATACCAAATTTTTATCCACTGCTTTACTTGACCAAATTATAAGCCCATAGTCCACTTTAATATTTATATGTCATATATGAATTTATTACACTTGTTAATTGACATCGAGTACACAAAAAGTATATTTAAATAATTTGACATTTACTTGCAAATAATTGTAATTAACACCTAGATTAATTCTACTATGAGTTCTTAGGAGTTAATATTTACCTAATAGAATTTTTTACCAGCTCTTTTATTTATAAATAATGTTAAATCCTTAAGTGACTTTACGTTAACACATATTTTAATTGTAATTAATATGACTTTCAAATGACTGACACTTAGTTATCTACCTATTAAAATCCAAAACCAGTCATCCATTTAAGGATAGACAATACAGATAGACAAAATATTACAAACACAAAAGTTTAAAATTAGTTTTTTCAGTATAAATATTTTTTGTAAGTTTACAAAAACTGTAAATATTTTTATATATTTAAATTTTATTTAATAATTTCCAATTCTTTTTTCTAGATATAGTTTTAACTATATACTTTATTTTAATCTATTCTATTAGAGATAAACACTTGTAAAATACATTTGTTTTATCATGAATGAATGCAGTTTTGATATTAAAAATATCAATTTTATTTATTTATATAAGTAGTGGTCCATTTTTATGTAAACAGTGCTCAAAATGTTGATTTTTAATAGTCTGTGTAATCAAAACGAACACGTATGCTCGTTGATGTCTTTTGTATGACGAGCCATATATAGAAAGGAATATGTGCTTTAACACATGATAATTAAGTAATTTTCTTGAATTATTGCTAATAAAACATAAGATTTAAGTAATTTGAAGTCGTTTGTTCAAAAACAGTTTTATAACATACTTATTAATCAGGTTTCTAAAAAGAAGTATAGATACGAGTATGTTCCCCTATTAAAACATAGTCGTTCCTTTTTATTCAACGCGATTAGGATTTAATGTACAGAAAGTAATAAAAAGACTGCAATTGAACTACAACAAATAAGATACTATTTCAATGCAGCAATGTAACGTATGTCACTCATTATAGTTTGTTTCGTGTTTGTTAATTTTGAATAATTACTACTTACATTAAACGATAAAATCAGTGCTGACAACATGAGTCCGTTTATTCCACATTAGAAAGTGACAAAGCTGATTATTGCCATTCCACTCTCACTTACAGCGTCTGTGTCGTATCGATGTCGAATCGTAGTCGTATACATATGTGATGCGATGTCTAATAATACCTTTAAGTTAAGTAACACTTTTGTAATATCTTTATATACAGGAATATCAGGGATATTGTGTACTTTACAGAGCCACAATCATGGACTAAACTTCCTAATATTTATTAAGAGAAAAACAGCAGTATTAGCCTATTCTTATATCCACCAATATTGAGGATATAAACAATTCTTAAGTATGCAATTACGGAATAATTTTTTAGTTTCTAATATTGTATTGAAACAAGGATAAAAACGATAGAGTTATTCAGAAATAATAATCAGGAAAGATATAGTATACCATTACTCCATTTTATTAATTCCTATTGTTCTAAGTTTAAATGGTCAACAATCGGGAGCTATGGATGGAAACAGATCGCATTAGTTAAAATAGCTTTGAATATGAAGCTTTAATAAGCAATAACTATTGGGCTTAAATAAGCTGGCATAAATTTCCTTAGAACTCAACAAATTACTAATTTTTTAATGGTCTTAAAATCCCTCCATAGAATGGAAAGAAATCATGGCAAAATATATCAAATTTACTGAATATAGACTTTGTTTACACATTTTTTTAGATTTTATTATCAATTGTACCTATTAACTCAGCTATTATACTTCTTCAAGGATTTATATTTATATATGTAGATTCCTGGCTATTAATTAAAATCCCTAAATTGAGGAAATTTATTAATTTATCCCCCTTTTATTTATTCTTTATTCTACTAGTTAGGCTCTTTTGAATCGCATTTGGCCTGTCCATTAGACAAATCTACCACCAATTTATAAATTGATACCATCGAGAAGACTCTTTGTTTTAAGAAATTCAGTAGTTACACTTTTAAATATATTTTTCTATAACATTGTGTGTAAATGATGGAATATTTAGAACTAGTTTTATATTACATTAAGTTAAGTTTCTTAAAAGAAATATGAAATAAATATTTTTTAGTAACATGGTTAGAGTTATTCGATATTTTGATGTAAAATGACATTTCTAATAGTTTAAAGCTAAATGTTTTTATCTGTCATTGAAATTGAAAATGATCTTCAATAAAATAAGTTAAAAACATTTTTTTCTAATTCGGAAACTTTGATAATAACACTCCGTAAAGTGGAACGAGGAACTCGTGGAGTGGCAACTAGTACGTTGAACCTCCGACACTTGTGTGAGTGCACGCCGACAAACACGTCGCGATGGTAACACACGCTCGTCCACTGTGTGCGTGTGCAACACAAAACTACTGGAGTAATCTGATTCACGAGTATAAACTTGGGTTAAGCAAGACGTTGGCGATTGAATTTTAAATGTCTGTTATCGCTTATCACCATCCATGATATACTTGCAAATTTAATTTAAAGAGAAATTTTCATAGAAAATTGTGTCAGATACAATTTTAATACACATATATTCAAAAAGTTGTTCCAGTAAACTCAGAAAACTCTTTTGACAGTCATTTAGTAACAAATTTAAGCTGACTAATAATTCCAGTGGTTTGGAAATTCGAATCTATAAGAAACCAATAAGAAACTGAATAATCAGTCTTGTATGAAAACAAAATCGAAAACTTGAAAGATTACTTCGACGACAAAAAAAAGTGTAGGACTTAAAGAATTAGCGTGTACGAGTATTGTTATGATGACTGAGTTTTTTGTGGGTTCTTCTCAGAACAGGGCGCGAAGGTATTCTCGTTAATATTACAAGTGGTCCTTTAATATCATCACAAGTCCCAAAAAGCTTTATTTGACCATTCAAAAGGTAAAGGCTGTAAAGGTCAATTCAAGTAGAATAAAGATTTTAGAATATTTAGCCTCAATATGTAACTGAAATTAAGAACATAAATCCACATTCTTTAAATAACCTATATTATTATGTTTTTTGTAAAAGAATGTTTTTTTAACATTATGTAGAGGTAAATAAACAAATGATTGCGGTATTTTTTAAAATCGATTCCGGAATCCTTTTTACCCTAAAACTTGAGTTGTCAATTTTTACTGAATGTTATTACGAGTATAAAACATTCATTAAAAAATTAGTCGAAATTTAAACCACAACTATTGGTTTATTCGTTTAAATTGTTAGAAAATTTAATACAATATAAAGTTAAACTAATAATAGTAATCAATAATATATAGCCTGATTTAAGGCTTTATATTAAACATAGATCTCACGAAGACCTAACACTAAGCTCAATATTAATAGAAAAATGCTTTCGTTCAGGCATATTTTGCATTACTGTGATCGTAGTGTACCACTTTGTATGTGGAAAATAATTCAAACGGTTAGAGAATTTATTATAATTTTAAGTTAAATCAAACAGCGTCAAATGTACTAAGGCTTTATGATGATAACAACAAACATGGATGTAATGTCTCCAATTGTAACTAATCTGAATTCAACTAAAAGTGTAATTGTAAATCTAATGAATGCTGTCGAATTATTATTTGAACATTAATTTTCTAATCGCTTCTGAGAATTTGTCATTTATATTTTAAATATGAAGGAAAAAATAAAAATTCAACATTATTCTTATAACAAACTGATATAAAACTTGGATTATAAAATCATACCAACTTGACATTTAGAGTTATTACAAAAATCATATCTATCAATCTCTTTAATATAATCTACTGTTGTCGAAATATGCAAGCGGGGTGAAATTCGAAACTGAAAGACTTGACCTTACTTACGTTCTCGAGTACATATTACAATTAAAATTAAATAATTCCTCTGTATTTGAAGCTATATAACTAACTCATTGGTCTAGTGGTTAGCACGTTCGTCTATAGACATGAGGTCCTGGGTTCGAGCCCCGACTCGGGCCAGTTAAAAATCGATATTGAGTATTCTATTAAGATTTTCTCAATATTTGCTCGAAGTTGGGAATTTGGCGGTGTGATACACCCCCGTGACTCGGAGAGCACGTTAAGTCGTCGGTACTACGCCCGATCTCTCTCCGATCGTGTCGGATTTCCGTCATATTGGAGTATGAGTGTACTATGTCTGCCGATCCGTAGTAGAACAGCGTGGTGGCTCTATACTCTAAAAACTCGCACTGGAGTGGCATGTTGGGTCCACGCTCTAAAAATCTTGTCTCATATTAGTGAGGTCTGTAGGCCCAGCAGTGGGACAGTATCAAGCTGCTACTCTGCTTTTATAATACGGTTGTATTATACATACACACATCCAAATATACATACATACAAGAACATAAACAGGCGAAGCTAATTCGCCTGCAAATATTTATGTAATGGAATCTTTGAACTCGATTTTTAAGCACTTCAAAACGTCGGATTAATTTGAAATTTTGTACACTTGTCAAGGACGGAAAATAATGCAATAATTAATTGAAAATGTCAGCATTTTTTAAATTACCTTCAACAGTACCTAAGGGATTAAAGAGTGGGCATTATGTGTACCTACTGCCTTCTTTGGATATTAAATGTTAAATAAAAGATTGGTTGTCTGTAAAATGGAAAATAACTTTAGGTGATAACATTACAAAAAAACATTGATGAAAAATTGTTGCTGTAATAAACAATGGAAGCCACATGCATCAATCGATTTAGTGGATGGGAGATAGATGCGTCACAAGTCGAACACTTAGGTAGATCGCACCACTCTATCGCTTGTTCTACGTCACAGTTATCACGTCAAAAACTAAGAATTACGTCTAAAATTCTTTAACATATTAAACGCTTTTTTATACTTTTATTTGTTATTTTAAACCGTGTATTTTATATAGGGAACATAAGAATTTTCTGTTATGAAGCTATAAAATAGCCTGTGTATTTCACTAGTTTATTAAAGCTCGTATTCGCGATTGCAGCAAACCAATCAACGTACGTCCTTGCCGCTTACAACATCGATAATGCACCGCTAATACGCATCGCATTAAAGCCTTCGAAAATAAAAACAAAACGTAGCAACTAATTAAAGAATGATTTTTTTCTGGCGCCCAAGTTTTTTTTGACCTCAGTTACAGTTTCGTAATTGCGATACGTGTTGTACACGTGAACCGATTGTTAAAGATCTAAGTCGCAAGGTCGTACTAAATGTCATTACAGAGTCGATAAGTAACAAGCGTACTCAATAACAATTGTTATCGAGGTTCGACATAATTCATCCGAATTCCAAAGCTAATATAGTAATAAATATCTTTTGAAATTGATAAATGTTGATATTTAAATTTTTAAGAATAAATAATATGTCTCAACACTGTACCGAGATGACGGTAGACATTTTTTTTACTGAATTATCAAAGTGCACGAATACGGAAGTAAATTTACGAATGTCTGGTTTTTAAATTCTGGTTCAATACTCGTTTTAGGTCTTTTATTATTGCCAAATAAGACTTTAATTACCAGTAAATGAGCTATTGGTAAATTATACCTTACTTAAAGTACAAAACGTGTGTATACATGAAAAAAGTAAAGTACAAACTCCATATTATTTAATTGCGTTATTTAAAATCTTAGTAAACAACAATTTGTCAATATCTTTGTGGAACTATAAGATCTGACAAATGAAAAGGGTTTTGTTTTAAAGAGGTTTATAAATTGTTTGTATTTTACTGTACATTATATTTTACGGTTTTATTCTTATGAGAAATAGGAAGAAAATATCTATATTTTACATTATAAAATCAACATCTACATAAAGTAAATAACGGGCTGTTAATGTCCCACATCTGGGCTCAGAGTTTTTCACTCATAATAAAAAGGTCTTTGGAGCTAAGACCCACCTCGTTGGGGTATTGGGAGTTATGGTTACAGGATTGATGAGTAAAAATATTTGATATATTTCAATTTGATATAAAAAACTTTGTATTTTTTGCCTACTTTCTTTTCAAGTCTAATAACTAATCATTTATTTATAAACACTCATTAGTTCATTACGAGAATTTCCAAAATACTATTCTCGATCCATTTGATATTTAGCTCACTAAGTTCGGATTTTCTCATAACTCCACGTGGTCTAAAACTATGGGTATATGAGTAGTTATATATTGTATAACATATAAAATACACAACGTTCATTTTTTTTAAAAAGTTGTTATATGTATACTGCCTTGGTGCCTATATGACTCATTGGTCTAGTGGTTAGCGTGTTCGACTACAGATATGAGGTCCTGGGTTCGAGTCCCGGGCCGGGCCAATTCAAAAATCAATATAGAGTTTTCTATTAAGATTTTCTCAATATTTGCCCGAAGTTGGGAAGTTGGCGGTGTGCTCCGCCTCCCTGCCTCGGAGAGTATGTTAAGCTATCGGTCCTGCGCCTGATCTCTTTCCGGTCGGTATGTTTCCCGTCACGTCGGACTATGAGAGATAAGGAATAGAGTGCACTTGTGTACTATGCCTGCCAATCCGCAGTGGAGCAGCGTTGTGGATCTATGCTCTAAAAACCCTCTCTCCTATGAGTGAGGAGCCTGTGCCCAGGTTTAGGACGTTAATGGGGTGTTACTTACTTTTTTTACTTATATGTATACATTCAAATCAATAAAAATTAATATATACAATATTAATTTGCATTTCAATAAAAAAGAAACATGCTGTCAAGATTTGAATAATAAATACCTTAATCTTAAACAATTGACGATCAACCTCTAATAAATTATATCAATTTATGTCACGCAATGTAACGCAGCAATGAAAACGCAATCAATTCTCGTTTCGACTTTGACGTGGAAATTGTAACCAATTTATAGGCCTTGTTCGAGTTTAATTTATATATCCTTAATTTGTTTATTAGAAATTATAAACATTGAGTGGATTTATAACATTTACCTCATTTCTAGGTACCTCAATACATATCGCTACAATAAAAAAATGAATAAAAAATGTAACTACATGATTAAGTTATCAATGAAATAACTTTCATCATCATAAAGTATATCATTACGTAAGCTATGTTCCTATATTTTTGTGTCATATGCCCATCAGTGTCGATACTAACTGCTTTCTAAACCTAAACGTTTTTTTTACATGTGTTTAATAGTAAGTTTTTTATGTTAATTTGTTAAATCTAGATGTGCAATAAAATATACAAATAAATTATAATAAAATATTTTTGATGTATTGAGTATAATTCTTTCACACATAAACATATGGACAAGTTTGGGTTGTTAACCCTAATTTTGATTTTGATTATTAATCTAAAGCAAAATCCTTTTTTATCGTTACATTCGATACGTATATATTTAACCTATACAATGAAATGAAATTAGAGGAATTATTTGTATTTTAAAAATCAATTTTTATTATATTATTTTCCAGAAATGCAAGGATATCAGAGATATATTATCTTAACTCGGCATATTCCCCGAAACGTGGCTTTTGGTTTTTAATTAGTCAGTGAACATTTATTACGAAATTTGCTAATAACAAAATATCTATAACCTTATAGATAAAATTACTTTTAAACATTAATACAGTTAGAGTATAATGTAACAAAGATATAATCATTTAAATCAATCGTGCAATGTGTTGAACTGTTACAAATAGAAATAAACAATGAAACTTTATCAATTTGTAGCACAACTTGTATACAATGTTATGTGCCTACTGTAATTGAAAAAAAAATATTATATCCGACCTACAGCGAGCGTATTTCTCACTAGTCTATATTTGCGGCATTTATCTAACAAAATTCCGTAATATCCGTTAGGACTAATTCAATGTACGCACACGAGCAATATGATGGCGAGCGTGTGCTGCACACATCTAAGAATTGTTAGGGCTATCAAAATCTTTACGCGTGCTTGCCTTGATGTCATATCTTGAAAATCTTAGTATGCTTTTGTCCTATTTCTCATTACGGTCAAAATTCAAAAGAAGATTTACGTCATACTTACTGTGAAACTTTTTTCCATCGCCTCAAAATTTTTGTTATTCAATCACGTGTCAATGACAGCTGCCTTGCCCCATAACATACATACATAGCATCACGCCTCATTCTCATAGGGGTAGGCTTTCATTCTCATTAAACCTTTCATACAAGTTCGTCGGTTTAGAGTACTCTTGACCTGTAACTTATTTAAAATGTCCTGGATTTGGTCCAGGAACATTCACCTTGGTCTTCCCCTTCCAACTTCCCCATTCACTCTTGACTCATATATCCTTTATGACAGTCTCCTTTCATTCATTCACCACAAGTTTCCATCATCCACATGTTTGTTGGTATACATATTATGTCTTTATGTAATTTATTAAAAATTTTAATGGCCATCACGCAAACACTTTTATTAAAAAATGAACTTTTACGATCGGGATATCTGTATTTACAGCGCAAAATGTGTAGCTGTATTTACCTTCAGCCTTTGGAAAAGATGAAGTTAGTTTATTAAGTATTTATATTTCTTAAGGTAGTAAACAGCCCTAGGTGTAAAACGTGTAGGTATCACCAGCACACGTGCATAGCAGCATGGCGGGCGGCAGCGACGGCGCGGAACGGGTCGAGAACGACCTGCCGCGGCTCGACGAAAGAACTCAGCCAAGGACGCCTGCGTAACGGTCCCGACGTGCCTCTACTCTGGGGGAAACGTCCCGCTACGTCAGCACCGGGATAACAAATTAGGTCGCATACACACACAATTTATTGAAATGAAACTTCTTTTATGCAAGAGAGAATTTTTTTTACGAATAAAAGCGTCACGAAGATGTGCAGCGTTTTTTATGCTTATTCGTTAGGTAGTTTTAATATATACAAATAAAATATGACATTTGAATTTAAAAAAGTCTAATAATTGACAAAAAAATACGTGGCATTTTTATTTGCAACTCGTCAATTAAGATTTCAATAAATTGTTTGTATTAGTTTTCGACACTTGACACTTTTAAAATTTTAATGACTATTATATAATATCTTCCCTTTTTCCTCCCTTTAAGCTTCGGAAATCTAAGGTTTTAGATTTGTATAAATATAAACAAGATTTAAAAATTTGATTGTCAAAGAAGCTTCACTTCTGACATATGTACTTTGTATGCACGCACTATCACCTTTTTTTCCGAGTTATTCCTTATTATACTTCTTATATTCTTGTAATGTACAATACGAGTGTCCTCTCTCTCTCTCACACACAAATCAAGAACGATATTCCTGCAGAAGTTTACAACTGTGTTGCGATGATCTACCCCCATCTTCACTATATATCAAATTTTAAAGTAATATGTTCAATTTAATTTTAACAGTGCAATAATAATGATTAGTGGTACGAGTGTGAGCCTTTGCAATATCTTTTAAATATTTTAAATATGTAATATAGGATATATTACATATTTTATTTGTTTTGAATTTATTGAATCTAACGCTCGTTGGACTAAAGTCGGCTAAAGCATTTTAGTAAGCCCACTGCTACATTTTAATTCTGTCAATACATTATACAAGACTTTATACCCAATTATAATACTATTTATTACTTTATTATATAATAACAAAATAAATGCCTTGACGAAGTTTCAAGTTTATATATATATAATTTTATATTTTGATGGAATGGGTATGGCTCTTAATTGTTACAAAGTTAAATAATCGTTATTGTAGTAATCAAATTTGTCCTCTTTCTCCACCTCTCTTAAATGAATCTGCTTTATGATTGCTTCTATTATTATTTTTTTCATACAAAACACTATATGATCTCAATTTGGTAGTAGACAAAGAACGACTGCAAAACTTGTTCATTTACTTTCGATTTAGATGGTTTGATAGCGCAATCTGTTGATGTCTTGCTTTATTTAACATCTTCGAAGCCGTATAAGACCGCAATATAAAATAGTCTTATAGGGATTAATTGGTTACAGGAAAAACATTTTACTTTACTCATAACTTAAATATTATAACTAAATTTACGTCTGTTTATGTTTAGTAAGCAATGTTACGACTTTTGATTTCTATTCGTAAACTTTATGGGGTATTAACTAACTACAAGGAAATGATTGCACATCCTGTACCCACTTGCTTATAAACACGTCTCGGGAACTTTATTCTTATAATCTTCTGAACGTATGTGGATAAAGTGTATACACACTTATGTCACATTGTAAAGGAAATAAAAAAAAACTGACTATTAAATAAAAAACTTAAAAGTATTAAATCGCATTTTCGAATTTAATTCAGTGCATAGCGTGCCTTATATTTGTCCCAAGATCGTGGTTCCAACTAAAACTTGAAAAAAGACGTCCATAAAGGACACTGACCCCGAGTATAACAAAAATACAACCTTCTTCAAAGAAACAATGCCATAAAAATGTTATATTAAAAATTTATTCCTTTTTCATTTATTGTGTGGACAACGTAATGATTAAATGTTATAAATTATTTTTAGGGAAACTTTTATATACGTTATGAGACGCTGAAACGAATTCATTTAAATTGCAAACTTAATAATATAATTGAAAAGCTATTATGTACAATTATTGAAAATATTTCATTTTAACCTTCAATATGATACATGTTTTTGTTATCGAAGTGCGTTATGTATATATTATTTATACTTTTAGTAATAGGTATTGTTCGAGAACAATTATACAAACAAAAACGTGAATTTAATAAGTATTTTTATTGCTTTTATTTCTAAATTTTATAATAAAAATGCACAACGATAATTATTTCTTTAATTGACAAATGATTTTTATAGAATGATTTTAAATGAGCTTTATAGGGATGATTTTATGTATACAAATATAGGAATATAAAATTGTGTATAAGGTAGGTATAATGTAATGTACGTTTATTCGTTATACAGCTATTGGAGAAGCTGTGAACGTTTATTATTGTTATATATATATTTAATATTCATAATAATATGATATACTTATATGCTTCCATATTTATCTGTTTTAGACATATCGGACTTTTTATTAGATTTCAGGAACGCTAATTTAAGGAAATAGTATTTGCAATAGGTTTGGACTGGTGGAAGGCTAAGCCTTGTCGTTAAACAAAGGAATAGCAAATGAGTTAACCTCTTAGACAATATCACTACTTACTATCAAGTAAGATCACAGTAAAGCGCTAACCTGTCAGAAATAAAAAAAACTACATTGGATAGTATTATAAAGAGTAAACACGGAATTAATGATTGACCTTATATTTTTATGTTTACGGTTAAGTATAGAGAGTTCCTTATTTTATCGATATATTTAGTTAATTTAATATCAATGATATACCTGTACCTATTGTAATTGTGTAACAGAAAATTTTGCGTAGGTTTCAAAAAGATGTGAAGTATAAACTTATTAAATTGAGATATGCTTAATATTTGTATACATAGTAGTTTTAAAGGAAACCGATGTTTCTAATGTCGTTTGCAACACAACAATCAAAATATGATTGATTGACATGTGCTAAATAAAACGTTATTCTTAAGAAAATCAAAATTTAAGTTCCTTCGTCCGGACATCGACCCAAAAACCTTAAACTCCATCCCGCTCGCACGCCTCTATTTCAATAGCTTCGTTTCGCCATCACGAATACCGCTGCTCTGTCTTTATTTTGTTCCATTACGACCAAGAACAATGACTATTCGTTGATAGGAGTGCGCTCCTATATCTATTTCTTTCTCGCCGCTGGGATACGCGATCCGGTGAGCGAGACGGATATAATGCCGAACTGCCTGACAAACGTCGAATGTTTCGAATTCTTATTGGGCCGTCGTGAGTTTAAAGATGGCCACTCGAGGACCGTTTTCTTGGTACGATAACCTAATTTTATTCCATTACGTCGGTGCTTGTTGTGCTTAAATTTCAATAAGGCAACTCCATTAAGATCGAATGTCAGGAGGTAATGCGAGTAAAAAGACAGCGACCTCGCGGCGTGCGAACACGCTGTCACCTCCCCCCGCAGCCCTCCCCCGGACCCCGTCCCCTCCGCGTCAGCTAGTTTCTACTGTTTTGCTCGGAAATGTCGAAGGTTTGCCGGACGTCAACTGACACGGAACTACCTTCGACTCACGCGTGTTTCCAGGTATTATCTATATAATTAATATGGTCAATCAGTTAACTGGAGCAGCAATATAAAAACATTTGATATTTCTTTCATACAACAAGTAATATAAAAAAAAAACCTATTATCCCTTTGCGGTCTGTAAAAATCAAAACTTAAACAATCTATTTATACATTTATTCTTAATACAAATAGCAGAAAAAATATCCATCCAATCACGAACTATTGAAGCGACTATACATACTACCCGTGAGTATAAAGTCTTCTTTGAAAAAAAAAATAATATTATGTGGTACCTACGGGAAGATAAAAAATAATTATTTGAACTTGATTGGATAGATAAAAAAGAATTTTACAAATGATTAACACATATATAGGCACAATACAGTACTCTTTTATTGCTATCAAGTTAGTCCTTAACGGTGTACTCACCTAAAGGCAAGTGATTTTGTTAAGGTTAAAAGCCTCAAGCCCGGAAATAGGGAATTTACCTCTTAGATAGATAGAACTCTTTATTGCATTCTATATTGAATAATACGTTACTTAAAATTTAAGGGAAACATAACTTATACCCAAAAAACCAAAAAAAATGCATGCCTTTGCTGATAAACTTAGAACTTAGACAATAGCTAGAAGTAAGCACATGCGACTGTGCAGTCATCAAAATACATCGTGGCTTATATTTATAAAAGTATAATATATAGTTGAATGTAACATTTAATTTTTTTATTTTCATTAGAACTAGATTTTATTTCGGTAAAATTCATCAATAATATCGCAACGTAGTATCATTCGTTGCCTCATGAAGTTGAACCAAAAGACTTCAACGCGTTTCTATAATATATAAGCATTAAAGTTTCCTCTCAATACTGGTGACAAATTCTTAACACTTCTCATAATATATTTATAAATACGATATTAATTCAGTGTAGAGTTATTTGTACTCCTTATATGGCTCAGCATAAAGCTGAGAACTAACACAATAAATAAGTTACACTGTAAAAATAATCTGGAATCACATTATAAATGTTTAATGGCATAGAAGAACGTCTACTTGTCTACGTTTATATACATAGTTATTTATAATTTTATATTATACATTGGAGAGAAAAGATTAAGTTATATTTCGACAGGTAGTAAGTAAAGTAAAGTAAGTAGCAGCCCATTACTGTCCCACTGCCGGGCACAGGCCTCCTCATTCCGAAGAGCGAGGGTTTTTAGAGAATAGACCCACCACGCTGCTCCACTGTGGATTGGCAGGCATAGTACACAAGTGCACTCTCTATTTCTTCACTCTCATAGTCCTATGTGACGGGAATCCGACACGACCGGAGAGAGATCAGGCGCAGGACCGACGGCTTAACGTGCTCTCCGAGGCACGGGGGTGGATCACACCGCCAACTTCGGGTAAAATTGAGAAAATCTTAATAGAAAACTCAATATTGATTTTTGAATTGGCCCGGCCCGGGACTCGAACCCAGGACCTCATGTCTGTAGTCGAACATGCTAACCACTAGACCCATGAGGCAATTGGCAATTGGGTGTTTTTCTTGATTTGAGATATAACAAGCTATGTATAAAAAAGCACGGTTTTTAAATAACTACTAAGCACTAACGTTAGCACAAAGGAGCAAACATCCCTCTCGTATTGAGAGGTTGTTGGTTCGATTTTCGATATGGAAAATGGTGTAAAATTCAAACAAAAACCGTTAGGAGATTAACTATGATTTTCTATCTCTAACCAGATTAATGCATTAAAAAGTATGTATCGAGAGTCTATTCTTTAAATATTGTCTTTAAAATACTACATTTTGGCATTAGATTAATGCAAATATAAACTGATTTAGTTTGTCCAATTAATTTCAACAATACCCGATTTTTAACTCTATCATCACCAAAGGAGAGATTTTGTTTTCTCATAAAACATCAAAGAAGAAACGAATGAAATTGTTGTATTGACCGTTAATTACACTGTATGTACATGTAAAAAGCTGACCAACCCTGAACGTAAATCATGTATCCATAATTAAAATATAGCGCAACAAAAGGTAACAAACCAGAGCATACGAAGTCATTGAGTGCTAACTAAGGCTGCCTACAACATATCGTGTAAGCTGTATTCAAATCGTCGCACCAAATTATATAAACTTCCAATGTAAAGAATTTCGTAATATATTTTTTTCACCACGTACAATAGTTACAGCGACATATTATCAGTACCCCTTTCTATATATATATCCTCTGTAAAAAATTGTCATCTCAATAAGAAATAATAACATTTGATAATTTGTCATCATCCTGAATTGTTAACAGGTGACTGACCTATCAAAATATATCAGATTATTCCGAACGATACTGTTAAATTATTATCATCGGTTCTAGATCTATGAGCAAATTTTCAGTAAACGAGATGTTTTGAAGTAGGTGAGAAGGACTGTTTTTTTAAGAAAACGGTTACATGAAACTTTAAAGTAACAAAATATGTACAAAATGCTAACCAACAAAGTTCTTAAATTTTGCAAAGTTCTCAAATAAACGTTTTTGAAAATCTATAACTAAATTCCTTAATAAGGAAATGTAAAATCATATAATATAGATTATATAATGGATTTCTCCGAATGCGCTAAATACATTTCTTAGATTAGTCATTAATCAATTAGTTTTTAAGTATTATTCTAATTTTGTACTATTTTCACAAAATAAATTTATATAGTATTTTTTCCTAGCTTATTTTTTAGGTAAAGTTTAGTGTTACGATGTTTGTTATTTGTGTTTAAAAAAATGTATGCAAAATATGTGAAATTATGCATTAAAATATGCAGATATTATGTGTGCATTCACTAGTGAACCAATATAATATATATATTTTTTATAACGAAGTTATAAAATTGCGTTACATTAGTACCAATGTGAAGCTTATAAAGTATTAACGCGTTTTTATAATGTCTACCATATTATTTACAATTTTACGGTAAATTGAACATTTGGACATTTAATTACATTACTAGATTTTTTTATTGATTTAATAAGGGTCGGCAACTGGTGTGACACCAGAACTTCTAGAGTTAAACAACATATCAACAGGAGTCACAGTCCACATCCAGTTACTGACAATCTCGGGATGTGTGATATATATGATTATTTATTTATTCTTGCAAACTTTAAACCCGCACTTGTATAGTGCGGGTTTAAAGTTTGCAAGAATAAATAATTACCATAAGTTTAGAAATATATTTTTAACTAATGATATTAACTAATTAAAAGGACAGTAGCAAATTGGTTAAAGGAACTTAACTACGATGATACTGAAGCCTTGTTAAATTGATACACTTAATGATCTGGGTACGGTAGTAGCTCACGGATAATCAAACACACACAAACGCTCACTCACTCTCTTTTTCACGCACACACACGCACACACAGATAAGCTTGCAAATTTTTATTTTTATTTACTAATTATTAATTTTAAGTCTTTTATCTCTTTTTCTAACTAACTTCATATGACTGTAGTATGGGGAGTGCGAGATTTTCTGACACAGGTTTTTTTTAACGCTGAGAAATCCTCGTGGATACCTGAAATACTCGAGAGGATGTTCCAGTTTATGCTGTACTCATACAGGTTAAAACCCAGTGGTGCTCCAACAACATACGGGGTCACGAGAACGCGATTGACAGACATTCACAACCCCGCCAGCGATGTGCCTGTATAGGCCCAACTCGGTCAATGACCAAAAACTTACTCCAAAGGTGGCTTGCCTGGAGCACCTGGCAAGCCACCAACCATCTCACGAGACCTCTCTTGTAGGGCAACGGAACCACGCATCCGTTACCTAAAGATCACCACTAAGGAGTGAGACGGCAATAGTGGGCCTCTCGCCTCCTTCCCGGCCTTCTTCTGCGAATGCCTCCCTCAACTGTTTCGCCATCTCCTTTTTCTGACAAAGGTATCTTAATACGTACTAGAAGATCTCAATCTAGTATGTGTTAAGTAACAAATTGTTATGGAAGTAAACTATATATTTTTTAAATTATACAAATATATAATATTACACTTGCGTAAGGGAAAAGAAAAGTGAAGAAAGTACACGAAAAACTAATAACAGCCGTGCTAATAATGTCTACCGCTTGTAATATTCCTACGGCCGGACGCGCACGACTCCAATGACAACGACACAATAGTTTTTGTGCACCAACTTGACTTTGAACCGCGTCCCTATGTCATTGTTATGCGGATTTACTATAAAATCCTGTTCAATTTTTTGCACAAACTCATATCTATTAATCGGTAGTGACCTTAAAAGTTTTTTCTCAACCAATTATATAAAAAGCAAGTGAGATCAATTTTCCAGTTAAGTGATCAGCGTGCGGATTCCCCATAGATTGCGTGCGAGCACCAAATTCAATACATTGGTAGCCCGCGGGTTAATTTGTAGTTTATTTCTAAAATAGATATCGTGACAACTTGAATTGAATATGTATAACTATAATTTGTATTAAACATTTCGTAAGACACGAGTATTTATATGGAGATATGACCTTTGTATCATTCAAGAAATTTTGCGGTCAACTTTTAATATAAATTTCATTCGTTTTATTTTAATAACAAAACAATATTAACGTTAGATATATTTTATAGCAACTAATTTGCAATCATTATATGTTAATAATTTGAGTTTTCTAATACTAGCTCGCCTTCGATTCATTTTTTGATAGTAAAATATTAAATTCATAAAACAAGATATTTTGTTTTATTACATGTAAGGTAATGCATCTTTAAATAAGTTAATCACCATTTTATATTGCGTTTCGATAAGTGAATAAGGAATCCGGATGCAAAGGAGATTTTTATTTAGTCGTTGAGAAATGGCTTTACTCACGCCGGATTAAAGAAAAACCTCCATCCGGGACTATGGTACTGGATGTAACAGTATATCCAGCAAAACACAACAGAACCCTCATGATCTGGCTCTGGTGCTCCGAATGAATCCGATTTATAGGTCACAGAAAGTGAGACTAGACCAACTAAACTGCGTCCCTGCCCCAGCCCCCCCCCCACTGGAGAGAGGGGGCCAAGCCGGACAAGCTTAACGCCAAGATGGGGTTAAAGGTAGAGCAAAATGGTTTATTTCTATAACGCTTCGAGTAGGCTTTTGAACCGTTAAATATTTTTATTCTCAATTTGCGATTGATCAGATGATATTAGAAGTTGTGAAAAGAACCCGCAACAAACTCAATCGAGCGTTTTTTCTCATCATCACTGCATTATTACTATGTCGTTATCATATTTTAGATATATATGAGTCCTAAAATTATTTTCGATGTAATTTCATTGTTAAAATGTATGATATGGAAGCGAAGAAAACATTGTTCTGTCGACAACGTACCGTTCAATCTTTGTAGATACATCTAAAATAAATCATAAGTGAAATGTTCGCATGGAGAATATTTTTACGAGGTTCACTCAGACAGATAAGAGATCTTGTCTTCTCTTGCAATCTATCATTTGTTGGTCGATCACTTATCGTGGCCTACTTTTCTTAGCTCGGTCCCAAAATAAACCAATCTGTGTTATAAGCTAGATACCAATGTTTTTTTGGAGATTACATAAATAGAAATGCGCACACAATTGACATACATATTTAATTAAAACTTATTAAATAAATTATAAAGAAAGAATATAAGGTTACTTAAAATTTTTATTTGTATACTTTATTGCACATCAAGAATTTACTATTAATAGACACATGTAAAGGCGGACTTATCGCTAAATATCGATTTCTTCCAGACAACCTTTGGGTTTAAAAAGCAGTGACTATATAAACTGTTGGCAATGTTATAAACATACATAGAAATATTTGCATACTAATACATATATAACACAAAAATATAAGAGCATACATACCTTATATAATGATATACTTACATAGATTTAAGAGGTATTTGTTGAAATATTTTTACGATTTCCTTTATTGTTGACTGATTGTGCGTGATGTAATTGACTGTAATATCATCTCACTGCTAGTCATGATACAGTCAAGATAGTAGAGCGCTAACCTGTTAAAAATTATTTAATTTAAATTTGCGAATTTTTAATTTGACGCCATTTCTCCGCTGGTAGTGTGGTAACTATGCCAAAGATTTGTCCAAAGCCTCGCAATTGCCTAACTCTAAACAAATTGGAAAATAAAAAAAGTAAGTAGCAGCCTATTAACGTCACACTGCTGGGCACAGGCCTCCTCACTCCGAGGAGCGAAAGGTTTTAGAGCATAGACTTACCACGCTGCTCCACTGCGGATTGGCAGGCATAGTACACAAGTGCACTCTCTAATCCTTCACTCTTATAGTCTTATGTGACGGGAATCCGACACGACCGAAGCGAGATCTAGTGCAGAACGGACGGCTTAACGTGCTCTCCGAAGTACGGGGAATGGATCACACCTCAATCTTCCCAACTTCGGGCAAATATTGAGAAAATCTTAATAATGAATTGGAAAATATCCTTAATTTGTCTTGCGTAGTAGCGAATCCAGAACCCATAGTAGCGATACAAATGCTCGTATTACTACATCATCGAGGGTGTACAACTTAGGAAGGTAAAAGGAAAGCTCGGTACTAATAATATTGTAAGATATTATAGCCATAAATTATATATAATCTATACTATTACATATAAATACATAACAAGATCGTTACATTAATTATTTTGAATGACATTCGTTATGGAAAGAGAAATTTAAACCACAAAGGGTTCCTTCGTGTTTACTTCAAAAGTAACAGCAAGTCCACTTAAGCTCGCCATTCCATAATATATTAAAAGAATTACTAAAGAGATTAAAAGCGGCTAACAATTTGTGTTCAACTAATTGCATGCTGGCAATTTACTGAATAAGCATGTGATTATAATAAACTTTCACGTTACCTACAAGTATTGAAGGCGTGCAAACATATTTGGCTCAGACTAACGTTATAACGTCTAAAGAGGGTCGAGGGACGGGGCGTTTCGTAAAACCGATTACGGGACAAGATTGGTTCTAGACCCGTATCTAATTTATTGAGATGCATCAATGTAGCTATAATTTGTGTGCGAATTCCTTTGTGAGACACACTGAACTCATTGAGTCAGAATATTGCTGAAATTATCTTGTATGCCTTGATTTTTCTTTCTTACAATCGATGTGATCGTGTTGCAATATAGACATGAAATATTTTTGATAGCGTCGCTGCTGCAATGATGCGAGAAATGCAGGAACCGGGTGAAATCTCCCATCTGTCATGAGTTTGGGGCCCCCGTGGACACGGTGCAACGTACTTTGACAGGATGCCTGGCGTAATTGAGACTACTCGCTGACTCAACAATAACAAACTGCCTCATTGGTCTAGTGTTTCGCATGTTCGACTACAGACTTGAGGTCCTGGGTTCGAGTTACGGTCGGGCCAATTCAAAAATCAATATTGAGTTTTCTATTAAGATTTTCTCAATATTTGCCCGAAGTTGGGAAGTTGGCGGTGTGATCCACCCCTATGCCTCGGAGAGCACGTTAAACCGTCAGTCCTGCGCCTGACATCTCTCCGGTCGTTTCGAATTCCTGGCACACCGAACTATGAGAGTGAATAGAGAGTGCACATGTGTACTATCCCTGCCAATCCGCAGTGGAGCAGCGTGGTGGGTCTATGCTCTAAAACCCTCTCTCATGCGAGTGAGGAGGCCTGTGCCCAGCAGTGGGGGGTTAATAGGCTACTACTTACTTACTTACTCGCTGACTAGCATAGCACGTGCAATGCATTTCCCAGCTAAAGAAGAGGGCAAATTTAGGAAAATGCATCTAATTGACATCAGATTCTGGACTGGTGGGAGGCTTCTACCGTGTTTAGTTACTAATCTACCATCACAAACTTACGGACATGAAAATTGAGTTGCGGTACTTCTTACCGAGTGCAATCTTAGACTGTCGCGTCACCAACAGATGAGATCACAGTCGAGGTCAAAAGAAGTGTTCTTTGATTTTTCTTTATTTATTTTTATATAAATATCGTATATATGTTCATTTTCATTAACTGAGAAGCTGTTAATTTGATGTTAATAATAAACACTAGACAAGATGACATTCTAAGTACCCTAACGTTGGTAATACGCTTGAAAAATGTATGGAAATGACGTATCATATCGAAATGCCACGTGATCACATAAGGAATGCTTCTAGTCGTTCGACATCGTATTTAGAATGTCATGTTGACTAGGGGCAGTTATATTTGTTAGTATAGATTTGTTTTATATATACAGAACAACTTCATTTGTGTGTGTGTGTGTGTGTGTGTGTGTCATGTTGCCAGTGATGACCTACGGCTCCGAAACGTGGNGCACTAAGCCTCGTAACTTCTAGTGTACAATATATGATTGGGTCACACAAATGTTAATAATTAAATCTATCCTATTTTGCCTTTATCTCAGTAAGGAAATATAATAAATAAGCAGAATTCCATAAATCATGAAATATATTGGCTCAGGGTTGTAAATGTTAATTCGAAGCGTTTGTAACCGACGTGTCGTATAGCACTTCGACCTCGCACGCATCGCATCGACTCGACTTCCAGCGAAAGCATCGTTATTTTACATTGAATTATCATAATCTACGGTGTTGCGAGTACACTTAAATGTGCATTAGAAATTCATTACTTTTAAACCGTCTTCGTATAGAATTAGGCTTCGTGATTCAATGCGTATATTGCTTACATTGGAATTCTTACTTCCTACGACTTCTTTAGCACGTAGAAAGTATATACACTGCTACCATTAAATTAATTTCGCTGTAAGTATTACAATTTCTATACATATATGTTCTAAATGTCTGAAAAAAATATCAAATTTTTATTTTATTATAGCTTTCATGGCATATGTTAATCATCTTCATCTAGGTCATGTTACTTTTAAATATGCGAGATAAATTGGACTTCGCTGTATCAAAACATTGCCAACAATGATTATATAATGTGAATAATACGGATTTTTTTCCGGAGTTCCAGGGTAAGTGATGAAGCAGTCTAAAATTTATATGGTAAGAGGTAATTTGCCTCTTATGGTTTCTACACAGCATCGTACCGGGACGAATATCTTTTACTTGACAGATTTTTTTCGGTTTGACTATACACTTTTTTAATAAGATACGGCAATCAGTTTTAGATTAGCCTCCACATCATTTTATGAAATATGTCAAAAAAATCCTTTTACAAATGGCATATTATAATTTTGAAGATTTTTTAAGCGATAAAAACGTTTGGACTTGATTCCAGTTGCTTACAGAAACAATATATTATACATTTTAACATAGAAAACTATCTTTAAAAAGTAACCGTTGATTTTTTTGCCGGTTCCTTCTCAGCGGATTCAACTTTTCGAACCGTTAGCAGATTTGTTACCAACGGACAGACTACTGACGATTCAAAAGTGCTTTTTGAGCCTACTTGAATAAAAAAAATTAAAATTTGATTTGATTTGAACGTCTTTTTTGTTAGGGTGGTAACTAACCTCGACCGAAGCCTTCCATCATTGCAGACAAGTGTAATTATTACCTCTGCTAGCAAAGTTATTATTTGCGCTGCGCCAGTGAGGCCACTGTACCAAGATAATTCGAATAAGCAATAAAACCGGAATCAAAATTTCTGGTTACATAGACCTCTGCAGTTCCACTAAGCGATGAGGAGGGTTTTGTTGGCTTGCCAGCGTTTACCACATCCCAGTTAGATTTAAGTCTAACATAGATGCGTAAAGGCATTTCACGGCGTCAAGCAAATCCTATAAGACTATCTTTATAAAAAAGAAACTTAATCGTTCTTTCAAATCAATCATTGCGCTTTTTGGCTCACCAAAGATTGAGGTTAACCACGAGGGAACTTGCATATTGAAATGTGTCTATGCTCTAAAAAACTCTCTCTCTTATAAGTGAGGAAGCCCAGCAGTGGGATGTTAAAACATTGCTAATTACTTACTGAGTTTTGCATGTGTTACTCAAGAAAAAGTGAGGTACTACATGCTTCAATAACAAAAACCGAGAACACGTCGTTCTTACAGTTAATACAATGTTATCTACATTGGAATCAACATTTTAAATATCAGCATCGAAACGTCGGCTGTGATATGTACCAGTTTAAATTAAATGTCAATATTCGGAGCGGTTAAAGGAAAGTTTATAAATAAACTGTTTTCACTTTAAGCTCGTTGCATTTACCTTCAAAAATGTTTTAAACCTTCAATTAATACATAAGATTCCGGTTTCTCAATATCGACGCAGTTGTATTAATTGTAATTGGCTGCACTAAATACATCAATATTTATGAAATCGATAACGTAAAGTATAATATCTATTTAAATGTATGTGAATCTTAGTTTGTATGTCTTATATCGATTCTGTAAGGTTTTTATACAATTTTTGAAGTGAAACTTGATATGAAAACGCGTGATTAGCATCACGAAGATGTGCAGCGTTTATTATGCTAATCCGTTAAAGGTTAGGTAGTTTTAATATTTACAAATAGCATGTGGCATTTTAATTTCCCGTTCATAATTTAATAATTTTATATAATATAAAAATATAACATAAATTCTCTTTTCTAAATTTTAAATCCAAAAAAAATAATTTAATTAATAATTTCTAATATTGACAAAAACACGGGGAATTTTAATTTACAATTCATCATTTGATATTTCAATAAATTGTTGTATTATTTTATTTTATTTATTTAACATAAGATATGTTAAATATTAATAAATAAATGTCTCCCTCCCTCTAAGCTTGGGAAATCATCTGGGAACAATAAAGTTTTAGATTAGTATAAGTACAAACAAGACTATTTTTAAGTTAATTAGTTTGCCAAAGAAGTTTCACTTCTGACATGACTACTTTCTACGCAGGCAATTTTTTTTTTGTTGTTACTCCAGATATCCGAAATATGTAGCGCGCGACATTTTCTTAAACGAGGTCGCTAATGTTATAATAAGACATTGCAAAACATACCGGGTATTGTATTTATTATGTTATATACATTTTAAAACATTTGGCATTTACGAAATATACGTAATGAAAAGACATTGCAAAGCATGCTAAATAACAACTAACATTATTGACTAGCTGTTTACTGCGGTGCTCCCCGCGTAGTTCCCGAAGTCGTGGGAACATAGGGAAATTAGTTATAAGTAAATCTATATTGACTTTTTCTTAACAATTAGAATGAGTTTATTTTTTTTATTTCTTCATTCAAGTTCAAATATATTTATTTAAAATTGTAGTTGATGACACTTAATAATACAGTTTTTTTTAAATATTAATTAATAAATTTCCATTTATATAAAATTTAAAAATATTTTTTTCCCACCCAATTTGTTATGGTTATGTTTTTAGTATTTATATATATTATTAATGTTGTATGTGGTTTATGTATGTTGACATATTCTTAGAATTCTCGTATCTCTGTACCTACACCACATGTTTTATAAATTTTTTCCACTTTCTCGGGTTCCTGGAAAAGATCTCTCGAAAGGGATAAGGTAATCTAACTTTAATTTCCCTTTACTGTGACTTCTTTTTGGTTAATTCACTTTAATTTTTTTATTGTTTGTTGTTTAGTACGCTTGGTAACCGCTAAATCAAAACATGAAATTAAAAGCTTTACATACAATATTACCATAATCATGCACGTAGATTTCTTTCACGGTGACCTGTTTGCTTATTGTGTAGTGGGCTTTAATCCGTACAAATTATGTTAATGTATTTGAATATGAAGCATAGTCAAATAAATTTACATACTCATCTAGATACATAATGACCTGAAGTTGGCAGATCTAATCATCAACGCCTTTGATAGCTAAATCGGATTAATTATACGTTGCACTTTCATTATGTTGTATGTACGTATATAGTATCAGGGCATATACGTAAAGTAGTTTTCTGTAATTTTGTATATAGAAAAAAGATGAAAGGTTAATGAAGAAGTAATGAGAAAAGTTGACACTTTATTACAGAGTCGATGGTCTCGCTGGTGTAATGAAACGGAGACTCCTTCTGATAGCATAATTCAAATATAAATTTATGGTTATTTCAATATATTATTGTCAATATACGACTGAAAAATAATTTGTTCTGCATTGTATGTTAGAGGAAAACAATCTAAAAAATAAATGACTAACACAATAATTAAAAGAAATCTATAAAATAAAATAATAATAAAAGATAAGAAAGGTCTGCAGCTCAGTATTAAAGCCGGCTGCAGCCTGACGCACGACGTAGAAAGAACAACTTTAAATCATATGTTCTAAGTTTGATTCTGGGAATAGCAAATTTAGGAACTACTATTTTCTGATTGTTTAAGACTCGAAGGGTTCGGTCGTGGCTAGTTATCACCTTACCAGTAAAGATGTATCGTTAAGTAAACGTAATTGCGTTCTGGTCCTATACTGCGTAGAAAACATACGCTAACTTAATACGATGTAAATACACACAGCTGCTTAAAAGAAATTCAGACATATATTGAGTTATGTAGACACGGAGCAATAATTACCCAGCGATAGATCCCCGGGTCACATCTTGACATCGCTGATTGGGAGTAACTACTCACTCTCCAGCATTGTGGACGCTATTGACGATGATTCAGGTTGGAGAGCAGTGACCTCCTTCTGCGAGGCTGTCATTTTTTGGACACGTTACACACAGGAGCAATTTTGCTAGCCTGCTCTCCTTCCACTAAACTCATAAGTCGGATTCATCCGGAGCGACAGAGCTGAATGAGTTAGCGAACCTGGAAAACAACACCGGGATGAAGAGGGTTCAGCTGGATTTTATTAGGTGTCTTGGTAAAGCCAGCGAGATGCACACTCCCAGATGTATGTTTATACTTGATCCGGCGTGGATAAAGTATTCTTCCCAGCAAAAGATAAAAGCCAACGATAGATAAAAAAATACTTAAAACAATATTTATCTAAATGCACACACAAATACACACATCCACAAAATTTAAAGATACAATTACATACATTGGAACTCAGGACACGCGTTGTTGCACTTTCACTAATGTATATTATTAATAGACACAATGTATTTTATTGACCTTATTTATCATAATTATATGGTTACACTACTAAAATCCAATTTAGTTAAGCATTTTTAAAGAACGTAGTATCCACAATACTAATATAGAGAATCCTAGCACGGAATAAACTGATTAGTTAACGATATTTTTTAGTGTTACTTTCTTATAAAAGAAATAGATATAAATATTCACGCACAGAAGAATTATATGAAATATATAAAGGCAATATTTTTGAAGAGAATTTATTAATTTCACGAAGAAAAGCAGAATCCGGCTATGGTGTCATTGATAATGAAAATTACGATTATGGTTTTATATAAATTGTGATCTGCTCGTCAACTACCAGATACGGTTGACCTCACAATTAATCGGCCAACACATGCCTTGGTATTAATTTTATTCTGAAGACATATTATTATGGAGAATAAAGAGTACAAGAAGTCTAATTTATTGTGAACGATGGAAGGTGATTACGTATTTTTAATGATAAATACAATATAGCACTATAAAAGTGGTAAAAATAACAATTTAACTTTGGCGTTACAATGTCGAGGGATATATCTTAAAAATTTCTATTTTTATATCCCCATCCTTTTCTATATTCAGGTCAGCAAGAAGATTGAAATTATTTTAAGCGTAAAAATCGCAAAAAGCTAAAGGAACTATTAAGTGTTTCTAACATTGTAATACCAAGTCAAATTAGGATTTTTACCCTTTTTATAATGTTACATTTATCAATCTATTTCGCGATAGGATAAAACGTAATTTTCACTGAAAATTTACAGCAGTAAAAAAGTCCTTTTCTGGTAGAAAATATCTGCTATTTTTCATCAATTATTAGTATTATTTTAGGGAGTTGGGAAAACAATAAAGATATATAGCATCACGCCTCATTCCCGTAGGGGTAGGCAGAGACCATTTCTTTCCACTTGCCACGATCCTTGTATATCTCATTCGCTTCTTTCATTCTCATTCAACCTTTCACTCAAGTTCGTCGGTTTAGAGTACTCTTGACCTGGCCCTTATTTAAAATGTCCTGGATTTGGTCCAGGAACGTTCACCTTAGTCTTCTCCTTCCAACTTTCGCGTTCACTCTTGAGTCATAAATCCTTTTTGTCAGTCTCCTTTCACTCATTCTCTCTGCATGTCCAAACCATCTAAGCCTACCTTTCTCAATTTTAGTCACTAGATCTTCTTTTATACCACAACGTTCTCTTATCACACTATTTCTTACTTTGTCACCCAGTTTGAATCCACTCATACTTCTCAACGGTCTCATTTATTTTACTTTCATTTATTATTCTTCTACCATACCCAACTTTCAATACCATACAAAAGTGTTGGCACCAACACTCCTGTATGCAAGGCCAGTCTGGCCCTTTGAGACGTCATCTGGCTATTCATAAAGGGGTGCAGAGCACCATTTACCATATTCCCTGCATTCACTTTCCTTTCAATATCACTTTCACACGTTCCATCTTTTGTAAACTTAGATCCTAAGTATACAAATTCTTTCACCTCTTCCACTTGTTTCCCATCTAACAAAATATTGCCATTCATCATAGATTCATCTCTTTCAAAAAGCATAACTAGCGTTATGTTTACATTCACTTACATTCATTTCCCTTTCAAAGCTTCATTCATAATATTGATCATCTCCTGTAGCTCATTAGCAGATGATGCAAGTATCTTTTAAATCTGTCAAACAGTTATCCATGAATAAGTTGAACAGCCATGGTGACGCAACACATCCCTGTCAAACACCTCTTTCGACAGGAAACCACTCCGTGTACGCCCCGTTTATTCTGACACAAGCACTAGAACCCTCATAGAGAGATTTTTATGCTTGAATCAGATTACCTCTCACCCCATACGTTGACCACTGCTCATTCCTCACCACTCGATCGTAGGCCTTTTCTAAATCTATAAAAGCGCAATAAACTTTTTGGTGCTATAATATAACAAATCTGTTATTATTTTTGAAGAAGTATTTATTTAATTGTATTCTTTGCCTATATATGAGATGATATTGCTTCCTGACACGGAAAGCCCCGAGTTTAGCATAGTGTTCAGCTGCGTCATTAAAAACTCAATTAGAGCAATCATTACCACGATGTATTTATGGACTTTGGATTTCCCTTACAAAAACTACCTACGTACTTTCACTTTTTGAAATCCGTATATTTAAAGCTGGAAATTCTTATAACAATCTGAAAATAAGTCTAGGTTTTTCCTAAAGAAGAACGTATTACTTGAATTCTTTAAAAAACCCCGTAAAAATAAATAAAAATGTAACTTTAATTACGAGTTTTAAATGAATACAACGAAACTCCGTATTTATTGTTCGTCGCCTTGAGTAAGCGAATAAACTGCTCGGCGAACAAAATAATGGCTGCACGCAAACATAACCACTTACGACGCTATTATTTTTAATTTCATATAACTACTGCTATTGTCTATGAAAGTAATAAAAAAATGGTTTTTGTTTCATTTTTTCATGTTTGTCGTGTGTGTTTGATTAATATCTGAGTTAATGTTACGTTTTTTGACAACCTAGTGTGAGTTAATGGCCTGAATTGCGGAAGTTGCAGCTTGATTTACCTTCATTAAGCTGAAGTACATTCATGTAATGAAGACAAAATCACTTCAACATATTCTTATTTAAATAGTATCAGTATTTACCATCAGATAAAATCGAAGTTAAGGTACGAAATACGTGGGATATGCGATAGTAAAAGAATTTCTGAAATATTTAGATTGCATGCGTTAAGAAGTTCTGTTGTTTTTTCTCTAAACATTTGTTTGCAAATAGTAATGAATTCCATAATTAAGAAAGAAAACCGCTCTGTCATCATGAAGTCATAGGTTTCTATAACAAATTTAAATGTTTTATTAAAAGAAAAGTAATTGAGAAATCGTTCTATAATTTAAAAGACTACTGAGAATGAATTGCTCTAATTGAAATAGAATAAATTGAAAATATATATCGTAATGACGATGAAAAAAAAGGCACGCTACTGAGTTTTCTATGGGCTCTTCTCAGAACAGGGCGCGAAGGAAACCAATACATTGATTTAAAAGTGCTGTAAAAGGCTACTTGAATAACGAATTTTTTTATTTGAATTTGACTTTCTCTATTATCCCAAGATTTAATGGAAGAGATTGCTGATTACAAGGCTGTCTAGTTGTAAGTCTGTAACTTTAAAGTGTCTATTAATCTATCTACATATATAACAAAGAATTAGAGCCGATACTAATTATTTCGCTCTGTATACGTTACGTTGAAACTTCGCCTGCCGCAGTTCCGTGCGTCTATATAAATTATTAGACAGCTACAACGTTTACTAGTAACGTAAAGATAATAAATCCTAAGTGTTCCAAAAGCGTCAGATTGAAAATATTACAAATATACGTTTTAAGCTCACAAATCTTAATTAATAGTATCCCTAACTGTGTCACATAATTCAACAAAGTAAAGACAAAACAAACAACGTTAAATGAACAATAGAGTTCCAGTTTCATTCTCCCTTCACGTTAATCGTATTATAATACGAATTTGCAAATAGAATGTAAATACAAGGGAATAAAATACAATCAGATCTCGAGATGCCGGTTGAATGCAGTATATCTTTCAGTGCCGATCTATGTTAATAGTTTGGTGGGACATTTACATTGGTGCATCGGTAATGGCCAGTGGCCGCAGCATTTGCCTCAAGGCCTTCGGTGAAAGGATTCACGAATCTGGATCATCCCAAGCGAAGCTATGAAAATTATTGTATAATAAACATACTCGCAATGTTTTGACGGCCTCGTTGGCGCAATGGTGGGCGTACTTGCTTCGCTACCTCCTCGATTCCCGGTAGAGTTAAAAGAAATACGCTGCATGAAAAAATTTGCTTTTGTACCTTGATTATTTTATCTTGGAAGCTTTGGCCGTGGCCAGCTACACCCTACCGACAAAGACGTGCCACAAACAAGAAATTTGCATTTCGATACGATGTTATGTAGAAACCATTAGATGTTGATTGAAATAGCGAACTTTATACCCATGAAGGTATTTTCTTTTCGTCATCATAAAATAAACTTTAGAACAAAAAAGTGTGTGTGTACTTATGTACACGCGTTCTAACGCGTGTACATAAGTACACAGAAGTATAACTTTTAAGTTATACTTCTTTGGCATAACAAGATAAAAATCTTTTCAAAAACTAAAATGTTGACTATTGCTAACTTCAGGTTGTCGGTTTTTTGTGACGCTGTGCGGGTGCAACGTAAAAATTTACTTCCCTAACGCGCCAAAAGAAGTATAACTTCAATAACATTTTCTTGACAATTTTGTAGTTTAATTCACGGCCTCGCTGGCGCAGTGGTGCGAGTACTTCGCTAATAAATGCTTTAAATTTTATGTTATATATAACTTAATTTAAGTATTTATATAAGCGACCAACAATCAACTTGCAAACATTAATAATTATTAAAACAATAATTTATTAAAATCTCATACGACGAATTTAAATAAGAATGCCAAGTGTTTTTTTATGAACATTAAAAAAATTTAATTAAATTTTGTTTTTGAATTTAACATTTAGAAAAGACAATTTATGAAATATTTTCTTTTATGTATATGTGTACTTATATACTTTATGAAAAATGGTTTAAATGGCGAGTGGCAAATTAAAATAAAAAAGGTAAGTAGCAGCAAATTTACGTCCCACTACTGGACACAGGCATCCTCACTCATATGAGAAAGGGTTTTTAGAGCATAGACCCACCACGTTGCCCCACTGCGCGTTTGCAGGCATAGTACACGAGTGCATTATCTATTCCTTCAATCTCATAGGCCGATGTGACGGAAATCCGATACGATCTGACAGAGATCAGGCGCAGGACCGAAGGCTTAACGTGCTATCCGAGGTAAGGTAGTGGAACACGCCGCCAACTTCCCAACTTCTTAATAAAAACCTCAATATTGATTTTTAAATTAGCCCGACCCGGGACTCGAATCCAGGACCAGCCTGTGTCGAACATGCTAATCACTAGACCGATGAGGCAGTCACAAAAATAGAATGCCACATGTTATTTGTATATATTAAAACTACCTAAACTTCAAACGAATTAGCATAAAAACGTTGGACATCTTCGTGACGCTAATCACGCGTTTCATTCGTAAAAAGTTTACCCTCATGCGCCTAAATAAGGTGCACTTAAAAAATACATAATTTTATAACCAGGGATTGGATAGAGACATGTTGATGTCACTTGTTTTCTAATACCGTATTAAAGACACAATTTGTTAATGGGATATGCAGTTTGTTCCTAAAAGGCCGGCCAGCTTCGACACCATCACGGAATATGCAAATGATGCTAAACTACCGCGTTACGAAATATAACCGCCCGATAGACGAGATAATACCTATAAATAAGGACATACTCTTAATGGCGAAATAAGCTGATGGTGTGAGATCACGACTTGAAAATTATTATACGATGCATTTTCATCGCAAAAGTACTGTATTAGATTAGTTATTATCATCGTATAAAATAATGGACCGTGTTTAATGCTGCCTTTGTATTAACTTTTAGTTTAAACAAATGCTATTCACGGTTTTGATTACATATTGAAGAATAATTTATTTATATATCAGAATAAAGCACTATATAAGGTAATGAGTATTGTAATTGAGACATTTAATTTAAAAAAAAAATCTTTAATATCTGACGTATCATCGTTTGTCTGTCTGTTGGTAAAGGAACTACCCACAAGCTTCTGAAAGTTAATTCTACTGAGAAGAGACCGACAAGAAACTCAGTAAATATACTTTTAGACATACCATTTTTTGAAGTGAAACTTCTTTAGGCGCGTGAGGGCAAATTTTTTACGGATGAAACGCGTGAGTATCGTCACGAACATATACAGCGTTTTTATGCTAATTCATTTGAAGGTTAGGTAGTTTTAATATTTACAAATAATATAGCATATTCATTTGCCAATGGAATGATTTCGTATACTATTTTTCATAAAAATAAAATATTTTTTTTTATTAATAATTTCTAATATTAACAAAAGACGTGGCATTTTTATTTATAATACGTCACTTGAGGTTACAATAAATTATGTGTATTAGTTTTCGACAATTTTAATATTTTAATGGCAATGAAATTCATTAAATTCCTAACATATTTTAATTTTTCCCTTCCTCTAACTCTCGGAAATCTAAAGTTTTAGATTTGTATAAATATAAACAAGACTTAAAAATAAGTTTGTCAAAGAATTTTCACTTCTGACATGTGTACTTTGTACGCACGCAGTTTTAATTTTTTATTTTAGGTGATATTTTTATCACATTAATAAACCCGGAAAACGATTGCTGGATCTGTTTTAATTAAATATAAGGTAATGGACGTCTTATTATATAACTGTGCATTACAAAATGAAATCAAATAAGAGAGTATTATTTATTGACAGCTTAGTTGTAATCACACCTGATGGTAAGTTATGATACAGACTAAGATGGAAGAACTCTAGTCCAGTAAGAGGTAATTTACTTCTTATGGTTTTTAACGTTTTTGCCTAATGGTACGTCTTTGCTGATATTATTATATTTCTTGTGTAACTATGACGATATTTCTAGGTATCCTTTAAAAGCTTTGAGAAGAACCCACAAAAAAGCAAGCGAGTTAGTTTTTTATCTGATAAAAGAAGTTCCGATAGTCAAAAATGAGGTATTAATTTAAAACGCTCAATTCTATAATTGCTCTTGTTAAAAATTGATCACTTTCATGTAAATATATTATATATTATTATATAATTACGCAATAGTTTTTTATGCTATCTATCTGTAAATCATGCAGCATTTTATCTCTATTTGTTAATACAGAGCCAGATATCACATATATCTAATCGACACGCTTATTACCCACCTGTCATTTGTAAATGTTACATGTCTGAGCTAAGTTGAACTTCCTACATGTTATGTTAAGATTATTTTGTATATTCCAAAATCATATATCTTTTTAGATTCTTATTAGCTCAAATTCTCACCATATGTATTTCTTGATCAAATTTTCAATCGTTAATAAAGTTAAAAGTGCGTACGTACAAAGCACCCATGTCAGAAGTGAAACTTCTTTACAAATTAATTTTTAAGCCTTGTTTATATTAATACAAATCTAAAACTTTTTTTCCGAGTCTTAGAGGGAGGGAAAAAGGAAGATATGTTAGGAATCGAATGAATTTAATTGTCTTAAAACTATTAAAAGTGCCGAAAATTAATACAAACAATTTATTTAAATCTCAAATGACGAATTGTAAATTTCAAAGTAAAATGCCACATGTTATTTGTAAATATTAAAATTACCTAACCTTCAAATGAATTGACATAAAAACGTTGCACATCTTCGTGATGCTAATCAAGCGTTTCATCCGTAAAAGAGATACCTTCATGCACTTAATGAAATTTCACTTATAAACTCTTACAAACTGAAGTGGACAGTTGGTATCAATAGTCTAAATATTGAAGAAATTGTTTTGCAAAAGATGTAAATATATAAGCATAAACTGCTTTAAAATCCGTTGAATAGGTCGAAAGATTTTAATCTAACAGACAGCGGAAGCGACTTCTTTTTATACTAAATAAAGATCCATATGTTTAGTGAAATATTAATTATTATAGAAATATATTGAGTTAAATTTAGTATTACATCTACACACGTGAAGAAAGAATGAAATACCTGTAAAATCATTTACGTATTATATTTATGTCATTCCCTGAACCAGTCGGACTTTTGAGGACACAAACATACGGAAGCTGAATTTTTACATAGTGTAAAAATTCGATTGGCATACGAAATTAAGTTAAAAAAATATATATTTTAAAATAATTAAAAACCTTTAACGACCACAACGCAATAAAAATATTCATATAAAATTCGCTGCCATCTCATTAAAACATGAAACGGCTACCGGCTTCGCAATTTTTAGCAATGCAATCTTATTATCTTTCCGATGCAACTTATTAATATTTAATAATTAACATTGCCTTAAGAATTTGCCAACCCACGCTTTCATTTTTAAATCCCTCTTTTCAGGCACGCACTTAACTTATCTATAATTTATTTGCTAATCATAACCAATAGCAATTCATCTAACCATAAATATAAAAAAGGTAAGTAGCAGTCCAACGTTCCACTTCTGGGCAAAGGCCTTCCCTCTCGTAGGACAGAGGGTTTTTTACATCCACAACGCTGCATTGCGGGTTGGCAGGCATAGTACACAGATATTTTTTTTTAATTATAAAAGTCATATATGAAGAAAAAAATGTGATTAAACATCTTTCATAGAAATTATCGTATAAGTAAGTAGCAGCCCATTAACGTCCCACTGCTGGGCACAGGCCTCCTCACTCCGGGGAGCGAGGGTTTTTAAAGCATAGACCCACCACGCTGCTCCACTGCGGATTGGCAGGCTTAGTACACAAGTGCACTCTCTATTCCTTCACTCTCATAGTCCGATGTGACGGGAATCCGACACGACCGGAGAGAGATCAGGCGCAGGACCGACGGCTTAACGTGCTCTCCGAGGCACGGGGGTGGATCACACCGCCAACTTCCCAACTTCGGGCAAATATTGAGAAAATCTTAATAGAAAACTCAATATTGATTTTTGAATTGGCCCGACCCGGGACTCGAACCCAGGACCTCATGTCTGTAGTCGAACATGCTAACCACTAGACCAATGAGGCATATCGTATATGAGTAAAATAAAAACCAATTTGAAGCTTGAAGTGTCTTATTTTAGGATTATTTCAAGTAACAATTTTTAAAGGTTTTTTTGTCATATTCATTGAGATTGCACAATTGTTACTTGAAAAAAAAAGTATGCAAATTCTAAAATAAGGAACGTTAAGCTTTAAATTTTTTTGTATTTTATTTAGATACGACAATTTTATAAAAGATACAGCCATTTGAAAATTCGTTAAATAGTTAGAAAACTATAATGGTCCTAAATTGTTTTCCACTACTATATATTTAAAGACAATCAACGTCCTTAAAATACATTGTTTAATCGTGAATACTATAGCACAATATTTTATGCAATGCTCTGAGATTTTTAACTGTACGTTATAATCTTCAACAATGTTATAATTGGTCTAATTAATATAACCTCCTTAGTGATTTTGACAATGCAAACTTTTCTAATGTAACCTATGGCGTTTGACATAATTATGAGCGATTGACAGAAGATAATGCTTGTGTGTGTGTCAAATATATGGTTGTAATGTCGTTTTTTATAGATTTAATGTAATTTTTATGTACATTTTTAAAAAAATTCAGCTCCCCTAAAAGTCCGAGTGGTTTAGGGAATGACAACAATATAATACGTAAATGTTTTTACAGGCATTTCATTCTTTCTTCACGCGTGTAGATGTAATATCAAATTTAACTTAATATATTTCTACAATAATTAATATTTCACTAAACATATGGATTTTGATAATCTTTATTTAGTATAAAGTGAAGTCTAATTAATCTAACCTCCTTAGTGATTTTGATACAAACTATTCTAATGTAACCTATGGCGTTTGACAGAAGTTAATCCATGTGTGTGTCAAATATATAGTTGTGTTTGTAATGTTGTTTTTTATTGATTAAACTAATTTTGATGCATACTTTTTTAAAGAATATAAGCAATCTGCACTGCTTCTATATATAATCTTTAACTGAGAGAAATTTAATTCTCGTAAAAACATGCATGAAATTTTTCTTCGCGTATTAATATATAGTTTATGTATATGCTGCATTAGTTTATGTATATGTTACAACGTGTTTTGCTGTCATATGCAACTAAGATCAAATCCAAACATTTTTGTCGCTCAAATAATCTTCAACATTGTAATACGTCCTTTGTAAAAACATTAGTTTTTGGTCTTGGTTGTTATATACATTTCAACAGAATAGAGTCAATACAAAAGCTGTTCCTTAAGTATCTCGCTTTTAAGGACTACAGGAAAATTAGTAATTATCACGAAGCCTGCTCACATTACGGAATAGACACTCTACAAAATAGAAGAAAACAAAGTGATATGCTGCTGTTGCAAGCAATCTTAACAGGAAAACTTGACAGACCATATATGTAACAATTTGTTAAAACGCTGTTGGATTACCAATAAATAAATTTCTTAAGGTTATGTACAGGTAAATCCAAAAGTAATTGGGATATCTTGTTAAGAATGCGTATTCTCAACCTGACAAATGTTTTCTAAATCTTCTTCACCATAAAATATGACATTGACATATGAATTATGTATTTTACTCTTTTTGCTGCATTATTACATATGTATAAAATGTTATTCACTACACATCGCGACGGTACTGCGTAATAAATATAATATATGTAGTATATTTTATCAGCTGTGTCTCGTATTTTTTATCTTTTATATCTTTGTAGTTAAGTACACCGCAATGACGTTAGTGCGATTTATGATAACCGTAAACCGTATCAGATTTCTTATAACTTCGCAATCTTTAAATAATTATAAAAAGCTGTTATATTTTCACACTAAAACGTTCTCCATAAACATGTTGATCTGTAATGGCGGCCGATGTTACAACAGTAGTTCGTTGACACAATTTTGTCTTAACATTACGCTTTTTATTAGATGCTGAACATCTCGCCTGTCAATCCCTGACGTCAATTTGCTTCTGTATTTTTAATTTACTTTTTAAATTCAATCATTTATTATCTAACTGGCAATTAGTTGTTTCTCTAATAACAAATGAACTCTCGTGAGCTTGTCATGGCATCGTCTATAAACTCTTTATAAAAATCGTGTTGAGTCATGTGTCATAATGTGGTAATCGAATTTTTTTTTCATCCAGTCTTCAAACATTCGCTTGTGAATGATTGTAATTGACTTGTTGTAAAGTGTGTTTTGATTTGCGTTTGAAATGTTAATTTTGTTTGGCTTTTTGATTGTTGAAGAGACTTGTTAACGATTTAACGTTACCAACTATATGTCTGAATATTTTTTTATAATTGGACCGATTATAACATTGTTGAAGATTGTAACTTACAGTTAAAAAGCTCAAAATATTGCATATAATATTGTGCTATTTTTAATATTCACAATTAAACAATGTATTTTAAGAATTTTGATTGAGTTTAAATATATGGTAGTGGAAAAAATTAAAGGATCAAATTAAATATGTAATGATTTTTCAAATGGCTGTATTTTTCATAAAAATGGTCATATTGAAATAAGATACAAACAAATTTGAAGCATTAAGTTTCTAATTTTAGGATCTTGCAAACATTTTTTTTCAAATAAGACGTCTTGCTTATTGAATATGACGAAAAAAAATATTTTAAATCTGTTACTTGAAACAGTCCTAAAATTAGAAACTCAAGATTCAAATTGCTTTTTTATTTTACTCAGATACAATCATTTATATATAAGATACTGTAATGTATTGACGAAAAACAAGAACAAAACATTGACAATCCATTTCTTCTTAAACCATATACAACCTACATACTGATTAGTATAACCTATTCCAATACATTACCGATACAACCATTTAAAAAATTATCTAGTTTTTCTCTTTGATTTTTCATTTTTAATGAAAAATGTTTAAAAATTCAGATAATTTTTTGATTCTTAAATTTTTTTTCGCTAGTGTATCACATTTTTTTTCTTTATATATTATTTTATAAAAAATGAATATTATTAATTTTCTTATATATAGTTACAAAAAAAATTATTATTTACAGTACAAAATTTTATTTCTATGTCAATATGTTATACATTAATTTTTATCTCATTTGAGATTACCTGGCAGAGATTGCTCAGAGCAATATGGCATTCTTATTGTTTTTTTGTATTCCTTTATGTTTGTTTGGTGCAAGAAAGGTTTTTCTTCTTTCTATTATGTGCTTAAAAAAACTCATCAGTATCATACGTAAACTTTTCAGTTATATAAGCATATTTTACTATCATATGGTATATTTTTTTTTTAATTCCTACTACTAGTTTAAAATGCTCTATAGATCTCTTCTTATCTTCATCACTTAAGTTCAAAAACACTTTTTAAACTTGTATCGGATAACACTTGAGGTTAACAGAGATTTTTTATAATATTGACTGATTTGTTAAATTTTTCTTCGCAAAATTGTGCAGCGCTACCTATTGAAAGCTCAGGTAAAAGCATTAAAAGTTTCTCTCTATGTAATAAGTTTAAGAAGTTGGTTTGGAAATGGTTTTATTTGGCATGTTTTATGTAATCCGCAAGTGTCAAGCATGTACGGGCTATTAACATTACTTTGACCACGGAAGCATTTTAAGAAGCCGTAGATACAAACGAGACAAGTTTTTAGTTGTCCTTGAAGCAACTTAACGTAGTCCAATTTTCTGTACTTACAGGCCTAAATTTTATTAAACATTTCAAGATTTATTATCCTATTTAAAAACAGATCCTATATGATAATAAAAACGTATATCTGTATTTTATAACTGTATATGTATTTTATAACACCGTATTACGTATTACACCATATTTGTCGGTAATATATTCCCAAAGCATTGATTTGATATTGATGATTTTTTTTTCATTTCGCACATTTTTTTTCTGATTTAGGCCACAGGATAGTTTTCATTTTAATTAAAAGTCATATTTTACACTTAGTAATATCTATATTACACCTTCTGTTAGAATTTCTCTTAATTCTTAGCTAAATATTACCTTGTTGTGTTGAAGTAATAAAGCAAATTGTTATTTATTTTAGTTCAAATTATGATGAGAAAAGGAATGTTTTTTGATGTCTTAAGTGCCTGCAACACATCTCTTCTCAGAACAGATAAAGTGTCTTATATAACAATTCTTTTACTGAAATGATTTCTCCTCAATTGATTTTATATATAAAAAAATGTATTTATAAGCCTCTTATCGCCATTTTCATTGTTATGACTGTAAGTATAGTTAGTATAAGGCGATGCCGACATGAAATTTGGCATAAGTGTAGCAATTAAAACGTTCGACGCTTTTAACATAAGTAATCCGTGATAAATTTATAGATATTTTAACATACATAATCGTGCAAAAAGAAATCATCGGACTTGATTATTAAATATGTAAATGGCAGTTAAATCCGAATTTTGAGATTGATCCTAACAAACTGATTGCGAAAGTTTTTAATTAACTATGTCAGTAATTTATCAAAGCCAGTTATTTATTCGCTTTAAAGCGTCGTCCGACATAGACGGCTATCGTTAAATCAATTGATGCGATTATATCGTACTATGAAAGTTAGCATTACGAAATTTTGTCGTATATAGCATTTAACTGATCCTATAATACTAAATATTTCATCAAAAAACATTAAAAAGCGATGTATTGCGAAATTTTTTTATGTAGTTTCTTCAATAATTTATGATATAGTATGTGAATTTAACTTCTTTTACATTATAGTCATCAAAAACTTTTGTTATTATACTTTTAGTATAAGTATACTCATCATATATATATTTATTTGCCATTTTCTACTCCGTATCAAGATTTATCTGACAATAACTCAAGGCTTGGCTGAAAGAAATCCCTTATTGGGATAAGTCTGCCTTTGTACATAATTTTAGTTTAAGTATTTCGTTTATTCCTTTTAAATACGTACAACAATAAAAATAAACACCTTTTATACAGGAAATTTACTTATCTCGTGATATTATAGTGATTATTTTAATCTATCTTTTATGAGAGCGTTGAGAAGTATGAGTGGATTAAAACTGAGTGACAGAGTAAGAAATAGTGTGATCAGAGAACGTTGTGGTATAAAAGAAGACATAGTGACTAAAATTGAGAAAGGTATGCTTAGATGGTTTGGGCATGTAGAGAGAATGAATGAAAGGAGACTGACAAAAAGGATTTCTGAATCAAGAGTGAATGCAAAAGTTGGAAGGGAAAGACTCAGGCGAAAGTTCCTGGACCAAGTCCAGGACATTTTAAATAAGGGCCAGGTCAAGAGTACACTAAACCGACGAACTTGTATGAAAGGTTTAATGAGAATTAAAGAAGCGAAGGAGATATGCAAGGATCGTGGCAAGTGGAAGGACGTTGTCTCTGCCTAACCCTATGGGAATGAGGCGTGATGTCATGTATGTATGTATCTTTCTTTTGCACCTCCTGCTTGTGTTTGATTTTTCTCTCACCAATGACTATGTGTAAGGGATCACTATAAGCGATAAGACCGCCTTTGCGCACCTACTTTTGTTAATTTAGTTAGTTTCGTACCTTTTCAAATTTTTAGTTGTGTGCAATAAAGAATACATAAATAGACACACAAAGCTATGCTTTTGTTATTAGGAACGTCATAAGTATGCCCATCCCTTCGCCCGTTACGTCAGAACAAAATACTTGCAAGGTAAATCCATTTACGTTAAATGAAAGTATCGTTAAAATAAATTGTGGTCAATAATAATAGCATATATAACCACTGCATATACAATACGGATCTTGTTACTGTTTTTGTACATTTTCTATAAGTTATAGAGCACTTGGTTACATAATTTCATAATGATGACATTCTATGATATAATGAACGCGGTAAAATTGCACGTCACCCAGTAAATGATCTAAAGCAAGACGCAGAAGTGTCGCGTCAGCTTTGCAAGTCACTAGTGAAATTCAAAAAGTTATGAAAAATTTTAATACAATTTACCGTACTCTTTGGACACCAAAGTTACGTAGAAACTTCCAAATAGGTAATGCTACCAGCTTTTTAGGTACTTATAGATGTGTTTGCGAAGACGGCTTTAGCTTATGATAATTTCTAGATTATCTACTCATATTTTAATTTGTTTATTGATATATTTAAAACAAATAATAACTGCATCTCATATAAATTAAGAAATCAACCTAAAATTCTTAAAGTTGTGTTTCTATTAAATACTCCTAGACGACGTTATATAGATAAATTTAAATATTTTATAAAAATAAAACTAATTTGTACTATAATTTTAAGGATTACTTGAACGATAAGAAAGCTTGGAAGTGAACGAATTGCTTTAATCGATATTAAAAAGATTAAAAATGATATTCTAATGATGATGAGATAATAAAGGAAATCTAGTTGAGTTATTTGTGGTGTGATTTACTTAATAAATGCTCTTATTATTAATAATATCTCGTTAATTATCAGGTTACCTGGCAGAAATCACTAATAAACGATAAGATCGCCTACTTGTACTTGAATTTCTTTATTTTTTAGTATTTTCTGCGGTGTACAATAAAGTATATTCCCTCTCACTTACTAGTTAGTTTTTATATATTTATACTGTACCTATATGTAGTAATAATATCTTTCACAAAAAGAATACCGTGTCCAATTTCGTCTTGATATTGTATTAAGGGAATTCAACGAATAACAGTGATTAAACGCTGTAAATAGTGAAGGTTGGTTCGCACGAAACAAGAGCAAACCGGATCCAAATTGGGGGAGCGTTTTCTGTAACTGGAGCAGCCGGCTCGAATATCGCCCCTTATGTCGATAATAAGATTTTCTTTAACACCGCAATACCGCAGTTTCTCTTTTTTGCGATTGCACCTGCGATGTAGAACAATCTTGCCCTTATTTCGTCACAGAGTCGTGATTGATGCTTATCAAGTTAATCATATTTTAGAGCTCTTTGACGCGTTTTCCCTTTAGCTTATTTCAAAGTTTGCCATCACTTTGAACCGTTATGTTAAATGTAACTCTCTCTATCAATAACACTTATATTATATATATTTGTTATGTATATAGCAGCCCATTAACGTCCCACTGCTGTACAGAGGCCTCATCACTAATAGGAAAGAGTTTTTATATACACTTATATTATATACACACAAACTTAAACTGCTTAACGAAACTGCGACTAAATAAAGAATATAAATATACAATTTTTTTTCTTAATATTATATTTGTTTTCGGTTAAAATGGATGTCGGTAAAATTTTGAGGATTAAGTAAGCTGAAATACAGTTTTAACTAGTTCCGATAAAAGACTAAAATGTCTTTCACTAATTCTAAAAACTATATACATCTTGTACAAATTCACGATTGTTATACTTATTTATTCATATACTCTATTTCAAAAACAGTTTTGTTTTATAGTAGTGGTTGACAATTTCAAATATTAATAAAGTTTACTTTCGGAAAAATTGTCCAGACACACCAACTGCTTGTCCACTTAAATAATTTCAAGGTTTTTTCTATCTTTTACAAGTCTTAGAAGTTCATCCCAGACGGGGTAACAATTCAGTGTAATTTATTTAATTATGTTTATGTAGCACTTTTTAAAATTTCAGTTACTATTAATGATCTCAGTCATTATAGATCTTATTCTGTTTTTATTCTGTTATAAATATTGTTAAAATCTGCAATCTCTAAAGCTAAAGCAGAGTGCATCATACGTTATATTTTCTTTTGTTTCATGCTCATATTTGAATCGAAACAAATGACACTGTCACTTTATAAAATGACACTTTTACATCGAAGTATAAGGAAATAGTTTGTAAAATTATATTTCTATTGTAGTCGTATCAGCTCTTTTACATTAAGTATATTATAAAACTCAAAAAAAAAGACATTTCAAGATCTTTCAAGCATCATACGTAATGTCTAAACCATGAGATGTCCATTTCTTTATTCGTATTAAAAAAACCGATCGCACTTTGATTCAACAACGATGACGTTTTCGAGGTCATGAGAAAGTCTCGGATAAAAATTAGTTAATTATATAACATGATGTTATTTTCTTGTTAACTCTGATACGAAATATTTGGAATAAAGATACCTTTTAAGATGTTTTTTATTTGGAAAATGTAAAACAGTTTTTAGATTTTCAGATCGAAGGTATCTTTTATATGTTAGAGAAACCCATGATCTTCGTTTATGTTTCTCTAGGATTCTATAGAACTAGTTGGTATCTATTTTGACCAAATTACATTTGAGTTAAAACTAACCTATTTGTTAGCATAAACCAAGATTAAGTTACATAAAAACGTACGGAAATCTCATGACATAAATATATATAAAAAAATTACATGATTTTTAAATTTTCAAAAACACGAGTAATAATGAATATTTTTCAAATTAAGTTTTATTACACAAGTTCAAATATATTTTAAACATTATTCGCAATTTAAATGTAATTTTAAATTTATTATGTAAAAATTTGTATATTATACTACTTTTATATACATATAAGTTGTAATTTATTTTTAATACGTATAGTTTTTATTGTATTGCACGCCGCATTTAGAAATAAATCGCAATAAAGAATTTTGAATTTGAATAAGTTACATTGGAAACAAGTAAACACAAACTTGTTATTCTTAAACTGATTACATTATAGCACTATAAATCATTATGTACTCGTAAAAAAACATATAATAGGACATTGCAAAAACACTATTTTTTTGCACATTTTAATGGATTATATTGTGATTTTTCAATCTGTTTGTCCGAATTTACGTCCTTCCTCAGTAAATTTAAGTACTAGATAATTAACTCTAGTGCATTAAATTTGTAAAATTAATCTAGAATAACTATAAGGTCTTCTATATCAGGAGAGATATCAGGCGCAGGATCGACGGCTTAACGTGCTCTCCGAGGCACGGGGGTGGATCACACCGCCAACTTACCAACTTCGGGCAAATATTGAGATAATCTTAACAGAAAACTCAATATTGATTTTTGAATCGGTCCGAACCGGGACTCAAACCCAGGACCTCATGTGTGTAGTTGAACATGTTAATCACTAGACCAATAAGGCAGTTTTTGTAAGCAGATTTTGTATTCACTCAAAGGTACATAAAGCTAAGCTAATAATAATAATTAGAATTAAGAAATTAAGTTTAAATATATTACATAAAATTAGATTTTAATGAAATATACGCTATTTTTATCCTAAGATTAAAAAAAAATCAAGCTTCAAATTGTTTATAAACTCCGATGCGATCATTGTTATAAAAGATACAGCCATTTGAAAAATCGTTAAAATTTTATATTTTTTTTGATCCTTTAGTTTTTTCCACTACTATATATTCGTTACATAGCCGAGCGTGATGACTATATAACGAAATAATCCCATTTATAATTATAGAATTTATTTGTGTTAATTAGTGTGTGTGTGTGTGTGCGCGCGCGTGTGTGTTAGTCTGTTAATATCAGAGCTCAAAACAGTTGTATATTGTTTAAAAGAAATTTAAAATGTATGTTTATTATTTATTCATTTCAAATTATTCATTCAAAAAAATGTATACTACACACATTAACTTTTCTACGTGTTTATTTTGTATGTAACGTTATGTTTTGTGCAATTTTTTACTTTATTATAGATCATTACAAAGCCAAATAAGCTATTAACACAAAAGTTATCGCATTCGCATTCGCAATCGTATAAATACCTAAATGATATTTCTCTATTAGTGGAATAATATTCATTTATATGTAGATGCATACACGGGAGCGCAGTCAATGAATGCCAACAGACAAGTCGCTAGCCCCGTGGGAAACTCGAGCAGTAATACTGTTAAATGTACTCAGCTATATTTTACGTCAGAATTCGACGCACTCCAGTTACCGAACGCGTTTGTAATCTACTCTATTAGCCACGAATCGATTGTACATCCTTGCGAAGTCATCGCTTTAGGCTATATGGCTCTCGAATTTGCACAGAACACTACATAATGGACCTGTAAATTTAGTTTGAAGGAATAATATACGTATAATTGCTGCAAACTTGGTTAGCACGTCAAGTAATCTACACTAATATTATAAAGAGGAAAGATTTGTATTTTTGTATGTAACGAATAATCTCAAAAAGTACTAGACCGATTTTAATAATTCTTTTTTCATTTAAAAGCTACATTATCACTGAGTAATATAGGCTATATTTAGTACTAGATTACCATAGAAATTCCTATTAAAACCAACCGAAGGTGTAAAAAAATTGGCCATAAAATGTCTTTCATCGCATACGCTGTGAAGAGTATTAATGATAGGACAAAAAAATGTTCGACGATATTATAGAATATATCAATATCTACAAAAAACTTCGCGAGACTATATGTCGAACTATTGTAGTTACGTCACTATAACTACTTTTTTACATTTAACAAATTGATAGAAATGCCGATCTAAATCAGACCGTGTTATCCATATCATTTATAAATCTTTATATATACTTGATGATTCCTTTTTGAATGATTGAAATCCGATCGACCATTCAAAAGATATCATGAAATAAAAATACATGCCGGCGGCAGCCGCCACGCAAGTAACTAACTCGACGAGAGAGGGGCAGTGTGGAAGAAGGGGGTGCACCATTATTTCGAGATTGTTTAACACATTTTTCTGCTTCACATAAAAAGTTCTTTTCAGAGCTACTTAGTTTTAGTATTAGGAATCACACTTTTTCATAATATTTGTCAATTCATGGTCGTTTTAGTTATCATGCTTATAACTTAAAAATCTGTACCGATTTATGTCTACCCGTGCGAAGCCGGGATGTGCCGCTAGTATACAATACAGAACATTTTATCCAGAGATATTTACACACATATCTATGATAATAAATTTAAATGGTCTCATTTAAAAAGTGAACATCTTAAAACATATGAAATTTTGGGACTTACTTTTTGAGTTCAACCTATTTTATTTTATTGAAGTGAAACTTCATTAGGCGCATGAGGGTAAAATTTTGAGGAGCGTAAAACAGGTCACGAAGATGTGCAGAGTTTTTTCCCATGCTAATTTGTTTGAAGGTTAGATAGTTTTAATATTTACAAATAACATTTCGCATTTTTATTTACAATTCGTCATTTGAGATTTATTATATTAAATTCCTAACATATTTTCTTTTTTCCCTCCAAGTCTCGGAAATCTAAAGTTTTAGATTTGTATAAACAAGACTTAAAAATTCGTTCACCAAAGAAGTTTGACTTCTGACATCTATATTATGTACGCTCGCTCTTTATTATTTTGTTTGGGTAAGTAACACTTATTATACACAAAATAGACTATAATGAATAATGTATTGTTTTTTAAATTGCTATAACATATTGTAATTGTTGCAAGAGCGAAGCACAAAAGGAATAAAAATATTCTTTATCAAAAGCTCAAAAAGCACTTCTAATCTACCACCGGTTCGGATAGTTTATTCCGCTCCGAAGAAACCGACAAGAAATTCATCGGTTACTCTTTTAAAATACTTATGGAAGTTATTAAAAATGTTTATGCTCTACCCTACAAAAGATTTCTGAACCTTCATTCTAAAATATGGCATAACTAAGTTTATTTTTATTTCTTGTATAATAATTTTGTATAAATGAATATTATTAAGAATATGCGACTTGAGGACTTTGTGGAAACTATTTTTATAGATATAAATCGTAATAATGACTAACTTGTACATTATGAGATGATAGCAAAATATTTTTCTTGCATTAATATATATAAAATGACATTCCTAGAATATTTTCCTTGATTTTCTTTTTACAGTATTACGTTTTTATTCTATCATATTATATTATTTACTATAAAGATAATCGAAGCTACTGTCGTTAAATTAATTCCCATTGTAAAAGTTATAATTTTATTAGCTATTTCGATAGTATATTTTTTTTTATTAACATTATAATGCGTATATTATGGAGAGGAAATCATATTGTAATTCGATAAAATTCAACTTAAAAGGCCATAAAAGCTTGCCTTAGTCACATGGTAGGTTATTTGAAGTGCTTTCGACAGTTGATGATTACTTTTTTATTGGAATGTCGAAAAATGAAGGCGACTACGCAATTTCACTTTTACTGTTATTGGGTTTAAAAACGCAAGAATTTGATATTGAATCGTAGCGTACGTAACACGTGTATCAAAGAGATCAAAGTTTGGCATCTTCATTGAAATGTCAAAGGTGAGCAAGCCAAGCGGGAATAATCTGTTGACGTTATGGTATGGCCCCATGTACCTATTAAGGAAATCACTCGCATATACTTCATTAATAATTAGCTATAGAATACGCCTATAATTACATCGTCGTAATAATCCGCACGTTGTACAAATTTTCTAAGTACATTCAAACAATAATATTCTTTATCATTTAAAAATGAAAATTGTTTTTTTGTTTAAATGCATTAAACTCCAAGTTTATAGTGCCTTTACCTACATACATAGCATCACGCCTTATTCTTGCGTATCCACGATCCTTGCATATCTCCTTTGCTTCTTCCATTCTCATTAAACCTTTCATACAAGTTCGTCGGTTTAGAGTAATCTCGACCTGGCCCTTATTTAAAATGTCCTGAATTTGGTCCAGGACTTTCGCCTTGGTCTTACCCTCCAACTTTCCCCTGCACGTTTGACTCATAAATCCTTTTTGACAGTCTCCTTTCATTCATTTTCTCTGCGTCCCCAAACCATCTAAGCATACTTTTTTCAATTTTAGCCACTACGTCCTCTTTTAAACCACGACGTTCTTTTACCATTTTTATATTAAGCTTATGTTATAGAAGGAAAAGATCACGTTTGTAGCGACTGTTCTTGAAATTTTGAAATGGAAACGATTTCAAAATTTAAACTGCATGTATGCAAAGCAACTCATTTCAAATATTTAAAGGCAAGGTAGGATCTAGATAATATACATTGAAAATTACGCTTTGTAAATTCTTAAAACCCTAATGAACTCGGTTGAAATAATGAAACTTGTAATCCCATATTTTAGAATGAAGAAGTTTTAAGAAATCATTTGCCAGGTTGAGCATACGCAAAATTTTAAAAAATATGTCAAAAACATCCTTTTACAAAAGGCATAATATAATGTTGAAGATTATTTAATCGATAGAAATGTTTCGACTTGAATCCAGTTGCACACATAAGCAATATATTACACACTGTAACATACAAAACTATCTTTAAAAGAGTAATCGTTGAGTTTCTTACTGGTCTTCTCAGCGGATTCAACTTTCCGAACCAGACTTAGACAAGTGCAATTTTTTAAAGTTGCCCTGCTGGGAATCGAGCTCAAGACTTCTGCTAGCAAAGTTATTACTCGCGCTGCGCCAGCGAAGCCACCAAACCAAGATAATCCGAATAATCAATAAAACCTGAATCAAAATTTCCGTTTATAGAGACCTCTGCAGCTCCACTAAAGAGAGTTTCCTTGGGTTTTCAGTCTGTATTCTGGCTTGCCAGCGAGATCCACATACCAATTGGATTTTAATCTATCCTGAGTGCGTTAAGACATTTCCCAGCGTCAAAAAAACGGTGGTACCTTTGTTATCAACGGACAGACTTGGCTTTTTAAACTACTTGAACAAAGAATATTTTGATTTTGAGATGTTTGTATTATATGTACTATAGTGTAGTATAAGTTACCAGTTAACCAACATTTAAATCGATGTTACTAATGCGCAATAGATTCTCAACAACTCAAATGAACACGGGTAAGCTTCTAGTAACATGAATAACAAGGATAACTGAAAATTCACTTGCCAATCACGCGCTTCGTGGCGCACCTGCGCGTGCACCTCGTTGTCCCGTTTTCGAAAACGAATACCGTCTCAAGACATGTCTATGTAAGAGCTCCAATTAAAACCGTAGCATTGTCGCTGTGAGCATATCGCAGTAGGAAATCTCTATTCGCCGCGAGTCCACGACCGTGCGCAGGCGACGCTATCGTCTCCATCGAAATTATACTATTAATTGTTGCTCATTTTTGCAGTAAATAAATACAATACAATTTGTAGACATCATTCGATCACTGTGGAAGATAAATTGGAGCATTGTAGTCCATATTGAGGTCATTCGGCTCCATGTTAATTCTTAATTAACTCTCTCGTTATCTTCAACGAGATATAACGCAGCACACTTAAATTACCAATAGTTAGTCAAGTATTTTGTTTATAGTGCGATTGCAAGATAACTTATTACAGAGCTGTTGAAGTTATAGTTAAATTTACGCTCAAGACCCACTGGAGTCATGTTACTTGTTTACGGTTTATATTACGATAGTGAACACGCATAAAGTGATATAGTAGAAAAGATTTATGTTTCTTTAAACATAGCTTCGACTTTGTTACCGGACTGTTGTATGATATAAAATTGTACTAGAAGTTGCTATAATTATTTGTAGTAAAGAATAGAATCTAATATTAACTGACTATAAAAAATTTAAGTCCAAATATAAAATTTCTTTTAACATCTTTGTATATTGATTCTGGCTGATTGATTTCTTGACGCACATCCGTAACAACTGGAGCCAGTAACATGAATATGACTTTTAGAAATTTAAGCCGATAAATATTGTGGAAAGTTTATACAAGGAATTTCACTGCACTGAAATATAACACAAAAGTTTTCTAATTTTACAGAATCCACATAGTTTTATTAGCTGATTGTGAGGAATAAGGTTATTTTTCTTTTATATTATTTTGACGAAGCTTTATTAAACTAGAGACTTTTTATAGAAATTTTCAAGGGAACGGGAAATGACAAGCACATAATAAAGCCAAAGTGTGATCAGGTTGAATAAAAACCCAAATACTTTTTAAAAAGTCATCCAATGTAGATGGAATAAGATCAAGTTTATACATAATGTTCTAAGTTAAAGTAGACCGAAGAAAATTGCTTTTGTGATGCAGTTTTTTGTTAGGCTAATGTCTTAATGTCAAAATCGAAATACCTGGTTTTTTGCTTCGCATAAAGGTCAAGTGGAAGGAAATAGTTTGTTCGTCGAATATTTTGTTTATGTTGGTCATACAACATGTTTGAATTAAATCTTAAAGTTTACAGTCTGGTTCTTTTTACACGTGACTACCTCTGTGATTAACAAAACTGTAATTTTTTATAAAAGGTACACTATAGTAACAACAAAAGTGTTACTAGCAGTTTTGATTGTTTGACCGTGATACATTTATAGTTGTAATACATATAACTTATATATATATGATTCTTTTATTCGAGTATCTTCAGGTGGATTTGAGAAAGGTATATTTAGATGATTTAGCAACGTAGAGAGATTTATTGAAAGGAGACTGACAAAAAGGATTTATGAGTCAAGAGTGAATGCGAAAGTTGGAAGGGGAAGATCAAGGCGAATGTTCCTGGACCAAATCCAGGACATTTTAAATAAGGCCAGGTCAAGAGTACTCTAAACCTACGTACTTGTATGAAAGGTTTAATGAGAATGAATGAAAGGCGTTATGCAAAGATCGTGGCAAGTGGAAGGACGTGGTCTCTACCTACCCTTACAGGAATGAGGCGTGATGCTATGAATGTATGTATGTTAAATTGACAATTTAATCCGGTAAACAACGAATTTCCGTATCGTTAAGTACGCGTGTGTACTTATCGAACGATTCCAAACGTTTTTTGTATTTATTTGGTAGACCTGGAACTATTATTATGTTATTAACTATTGTCAGCCTCCTACGCTCGCCTGCCAATCCTCCGTGGAGCAGCGTGGTGGGTCTATGCTCTAAAATCCCTCGCTCCTCGGAGTGAGGAGGTATGTGCCCAGCAGTGTTGCTACTTACTTACCCTCACCAAATTGCTTGTTAGTATACATGTGTAGACTCAGTAACAACAAGTTAATATTGTTACCTCGTTTATTTCTGTTTTAATTTTAGCTTATCCCTTTTTATTCCTACCATTGATCCGCACTCACCACTCGTAGCTTGTAATATTTACAGGTGATTTTTTTTACAATTTATCTGTCTACTCGTTCGGGTTAATTTCTCAAGTCCCAAACTAGCGGAAGTTCCATTATTTTAATAAGACTTAAACAAGCAATAAAACTTATACTTCGAAACTCAATTCAAATTAATTTTTTTGTTTCCATTATTAATGAATACACAACCACATCACAAATACTACAGATAAAGCCTATAATATAGTTATTGGTGTCAGTTTAATACCGTCTACCGGAAATAGTATTGGTAGAAAAAAGTACACAAGATTTTTGTCACGCGAAACGACAATTCAGTAACAGGAAGAGGTTTAATAAATTATAAAATAAAACAGATTAAAAGATAAATTCGGCGCGTTACAACCTTTCCAACAAAGACATGCCGCCAAGCTTAAAAATCGTTATAGTAAGATGCTATCTAGTAGCCATTAAGAGGTAAAATACCTTGTCTAATTTAACGTGCTACCATGTAAAACTGCATTATCGTTTTTAAGGCTCTATATAAATACCATATACATTTATTTTGGTATATAGACCCAAGCCCAGCACACATTTATACATATTACACATACATACTTCGCCTAACGAGTACCTAATCGTCTCCTGTGCAAATTTCGGCCATGGCGGCCAATCTCATGCAGAGATTAGTAATTTGCGAAGGATATTATAGTGTATAAGTGTATGCGCAAACACACGCACAGTCTCATAGACCGTTGGGGCGACATTCAGACATGACCGGAGAGAAATCAGCCGCAGGAGCGATGGCTTAACGTGCTCTTTGAGGCACGGAGGTGGAGCACACCGCCAACCTCCCAACTTCGGGCAAATACTGACAATTTCTTAACAATAAACTTAATATCATGTTTGATTTCGTCCGACACGGGATTAGAACCCAAGAACCATTAGATCAATGAGGCAGTTAAACGCGTAACGCAAATTTTTCCCCAACATGCCATCAGACTTCACCTCACTTCACTAAATGAATAATGTAATCTTCTAAAGCTTATTGTTACATATGTTTCGTAATACTAATTAGCGGCGGATAATATCGTTAAATGTAAACGAGGGTTAAAAAGATTATGGCGATATTTTCATCGATTGTGGCACAACGATTGTGTCGTGATCCAATTGCTTGTGCCGGAGGAGTGCGGTGCGGGCACACGATGGCGCAAACGTCGCTCGTTAACCCACATCATAGCATAGAAGTGATTACACACAATATGGACGCTTGTCTCCTGCTGGCATACGCCTTCTTTGGTAACAGACATTGCCCCGGACTTACACCTTCGAAAAGAAATCGGCTTCAGTATATGCATTTTTAATAAGATACCGCAAACAGTTTTTGATTTGCCTATACATAATCTATATAAATACATGAAGCAAAAACTTTATACAAGTTTTACAAATATTAAGCTTCCCTCACTTATAGATTATATACAGAAGGAGTACACATTGCTGAATTTAAAAAAATGCATAAAAAAGACTTGACATCAATAAAACAACATTACAAACGTAATATACGAGCGTATGTGAACACAGACATGCATTTTCTTCTATCAATCGCTGTCAAATATGTCAAACTTAAAATTATAAAAGAAAAGCTTATAAAAGGCGTTTAATGGAAATCTATTTTCGACATTTTCCTGGTCATTTACTTCGATGTATCCTGATTTCTCAAAACATAACTTACACAATACATATCTGTTGTATTGTTTCTCGTTTTTTGATATTTGTAATGTAAAATAAAAAACAGATTAATAAAGAGATCGGAGCATGTCTTACAGAATCATTGATTCTTTCATGAATTGTGTGCATAAATTATGTATTTTCAAATTTTGACCGTTCGGTGACTAGTTTCTATTAGAGGTAAGTTCAATACAACGATATCTCGTTTCAAATTAGAAATTAATATTAAATTGCATATAATTAAAACTGTTACGTAACGATCATGAAGTGTTCATAACTAGTCAATGATGGTAAAACCATTATAAATAGGTGTTATAGGGCTTAATGCGCAGACATAATTATTTACAATGAATACTTTATTATATTGCGTATCTTATTAACATTAGTCAGCGCAACATGTAAGTCACTGACTCAATATGATATCGTACAATTATTATCTTTATTCTTTACATGTAACACAATTTCTTTAAAAAAGACTTAGTACATTACAAATGTTTATATAAAAAATCTTGTTTCATTTCTTTCCTTTTAAAAACTCTAACATTGAAAAACATGATCATGTGTATAAAGTTGTTTTTATTGATTTAATGAATTTTTTATGCATAATAATAATAAAGCTACTTATTCCACGTCACCGTAAATGTCCATTTTAATATTAATTGTGTTAGTAACTTTTAAATCTATTTGTTAGTATGCTTAGTTTTCTCACTATGATGTGGATATCTTTCTTAGAGTGAATGCCTCCTGCATCTCCTTCCACTTGATGCACTTCTCCACCCAATTGTGCTCTGCAATTTCATGTCATTAGCCCACCGTCTATTAAGCCTACCGACTTTTCTTGTACTTAAGGAACCCTCCTATTTTGTGCTTACTGTGCTCCACCTATTATCTAAATGCCCTGTTAGGTGACCAGCCCATTTCCACTTCAATCTCAGTTTCTGATTCCGATACTTTCGTTTTTTACCTAATTTTTTCGCTTCTAATTTTATATTTTCCTCACATTCAGTATACTTCTTTCCATTGGTCTGTTTGTGTTTAACATTTTCTACTTAATTTTTACTGTAGATACAGAGCTTTGACTGTACAGGAAGCATGGCAAACGTAACTGTCCATTACTATTTTTTCATTTCTAAACTGTAACTAGCTTTGAATTTTTTTATGCATAATGAAAAAAAAACAATTAATGTTCTGCACTCCTCTATATAATCTATAACTGTGGGAAATTTCGTACTTCTCATTCCACGCAAGTTTCGTAATAAGGAATACAAAGTTTTTGCTTTACATATTAATATATATGTGCTGTTATATTAGAACTTTAGGGTCCACTTGTATGTATATAACGACCACACAGGCAACTGGCGTTATCTAAATCTAGACTGATTTGAGCCTGCATTTTTGATGATAGGTAGGCGCTTGACTGTGATCCAGGGTTCGATCCCCGGCAGCAAAGACGTATCGCCAAACAAGAGATTTGTGCCTATTACCAGACAAGCGCGCTTCAGTCTTAGATACTGTCTAATCTAATCTAAAGTCTAATCACTTACCATCAGGTGTAATCAGTCTGTCAGCAATAATAAAAACTGATGTTAAGTAAAAGATACAGTCTAAGATGGCAAATGATTAAAGCAATTTACCCTTATGGTTTCTACCATTATAGCCCTGCAAACATTTTTGCATGGCGATAAGGCTTTGTTGGTTAAGTGGTAACTAGCCCCGGCCGCAGCTTCCCACTAATCCAGACTCAAACAACTGTTTCAATTTTCGTGTACAAATCACATACTTTCGAAACTTTACTACTTTACGATGTAGTGCCCTTGTTTTATATGAAAACACATCGCGATAGACCGCTACTGGTTTATCTAAACTTATTAAAATCTAGTGATACCGTACTAGACAGATCTTTGAAAATATCATAATATCCTTCTTGACATTTAGCATGAAACGAATTATATTATTAGCATTAAAAATATCTGCAATCTATAGATATTGTAACTTTAATTACGTCTATGATTTTATAATGATAACTATTATACTGAGAATTAGTACGAATGCATTTTAAATAACATGTATTTCCACGTAATGAAATTGGTGCAACAATGTGATATTATTTAATATCAATTGCATTTAATAAAATACAGATATACATATTTACTTCGAGATTTATTCATGTATGAGTAAATGGTGGTGGTATTTTTTTATAAAAAGTACACGTGCATTTTGTAAAAGTTAAGTTTTAATATTGAACCTAATTAACAACACTTTGATTTTATACGTGTTACTAAGGTTATAATTTACAAGAAATGATATTTTTAATTCAAACAAAATTTGTTTTTACTTAAAAAATAGATAATAATTAACAACTTAAAAACAAATTTAAAAATGTCAGATGTTAGGTGGTGGAGAGGCACATTCCAGTGACGAATTTACTCCAAGCATTATTTCGTATCACATCCATTCAGATTTCTAAATCTATTAAAAACAATTTCTCTACGACTAAAAAAAATGCATTTGAACTAGAGTAGATGCCACTGGTGGTGACAGACCTCCTCACTCTTAGAAGAGAGGGTTATTAGAGCATAGAGCCAACACGCTGCTCCACTGCAGTTGGCAGGCATAGTAAGTACACTCCTTCACCCCATAGTCGGATAGATAGATGTATCGGCAATCCTTCACGACCTAAGAGGGAAGAAGCACAGGGCTGATGGCTTAACGTGCTCTTCGAGGGCCGAGGCGGAAAACACCCCCAAATTTCCAACTTCGTGCAAATATTAAATCTTAATAGAAAACTCAATATCAATTTTGAAATTCCAAACCATTGAGGCATTACTGTTGCTGGATACTGTCTTGCTTGTTGTAAATCGTTGCAAAAACACTAAAATTCTCAAAGACTAGTGTATTTCAACTAGCTTGCTTATTACGTACACTAAAGTAGTACAGTCCTAACTCATCGAAGTTATAACGCAAAGTACACTATTAAGTTTTAAATACTTTTGTGTTGCAATGACGTAAAGCATTGATTAAATTTTGAATTTTACGAGCCTCCGTCTCGTGTTACAAGCCAAAGTAAATAGATTAATTTATGATCGCCAGTACATAAAATTTAATTCACCTACTATGTAGCAAGCTTAGTGTATGAGTATAACAAAAATATATTTTATACTAGTAAGTTGAAGTTGCTGCAACACTAGTGATAATTAACCGTGGATAGTAATTTCATATAGCAAAGGGCAGGGGGTCATATGATAAATATTTTCATACACGTGCAAAGCTTAAACGTGTTAATATATTGTGTCATGTTGAATTTTATTTAAAATCAATGTTATAACAATTCATTTGTTCAAATGTTTGGATTATTAGCATAACTGTACATCTCTTATTCAACGAATGTAGGTAACAAGATCTTCCAAGTGAAAGCGTAATTAAATTTTCATACTTTTTATTTCGACACATCAAAGTCTGAAGATCTTTATTTTTATACATTTACAGACACTCTTTGGTGAAAAGATTTAGTTTTGTATTTTTGAATATGTTGTGTAATAATTACTTTTTTTCGATAACTGTTTAGCGATATATGTATAAAATTGCTAGTTCGGTTAATGAACTCTTGTATTCAAATCCCGGGTCGGATTTAACTTTGAAAGAAAAAATTGGGTCATAGATATTCATTTAAGGGTCGTCCCTTTGGAGAAACCCCGTATTTACTACCTAGCATTGTCAATATCGAAATATGTAGAGATATGTGTGTGATTGTATATGAATTTGCGTCTATATATGTATATAACGTGTTACAGTTGTATCAGTTAACAGATGTAATATTATACGACGTGTTTCGGTCGACCAGGTTGCTCCAATTCATCGTGTCATTTGGCTTACCTTTCTCAATTTACGTATAATAATAGTATGAATCGAAACACCGAATTATTGATAATGGATTCCAAGAATTGGTATTTTATTTAAACATAAATATTTGACAACAATTTAAATAAACAAATGGCGCATAATTGAGCCTCTTCATTTCCCAAATAGGTTACATAAGCTAAGACGTCGAGTACGAGTTGGTGGCAAAACAAAATAGACATGTATCCAACGTTTGAATAGTAAACAATCTGTACCGTGTATTGGTATATTTCCTAATATAATATATGAAAATCTGGTATTATAGTTTGTTGTCGATCTGATCTGAAACGCCATGACCAATTTTATAACATTTTTGTACATATTTGGTAGATCAGAGATCGTAAAGTATATTTGTCCTCTTATACCTACCCTTCAGTTATTTATCACAAGTTGCGTAGTTAAACTTAGTCTATAGACACATAAATAAATAGACAATACTTCATGAAAAAAATGAACAAAAAACGATCTTACGATACACTACGATTTCTACCAGGCAACATTTGGGTAGAGATATTGATTAAATGTCATTACATTTAGGGCAGCGAGGTGGTGTGTGTGTGTGTGTGTGTGTGTGTGTGTGTATTAAACTAGATAACATGCTGTGTTTTGCTGGATTTGTTCCAACTAAGGACATAGGTTCCATTTCAATTTATAATCAATATTTTTTGAATGCAAGTTTTTTGCAAACTTATTAAGTATGATTTCTGGTGTAACTTTACATAAGTGTCAAGTAGATGGCGGCATTTTAAGTACGAAAGACGAAGTTGCGTGAATCAGCTAGTGATATTGAATAGAATGATACAAATACTTTTTGTTTTTCCTAACAATAAGAATACGACGCTGTTACAGCGAGAGCTAGGTAGTGTAGACAGCAGGCGTTACGCGACTAGCCGCTGGCGACCATGCCGCGTGACTCGCTCGCCCTGGTTTCAATCAGGATCTAACCACACGAACCGACTAATTAATTAAACATTCAGATACAGCGGAATTATAATTTTAAAATCGCTGATATAGAATTAATGTATTGTTAAGACTTTATGTTTAAATTTATACTCAGTTAACACTATAATTAATAGTCGTTTTTCTTTATTTTCAGATTGGATTGAATCGCGATCAACATCGTTGGATTTAACATCTCTATCAATATAATGGAATGTTTTATTAAATTTAGTAGTCAACGTGTTCGAAATGTGAGGAATTAAACTACTTCATAGAAAGCACCGTTACTGGAGTGAATAATGGGAAAAAGTAACGTTCGGATCAAGTTTGCACATTCGATTGGTCCACCATATAATTTGTGTGCGTTGGGCTTGTTTGATTAGCGCCCTAACTTACGCCTTCTCACTAACAGTTACCGACGCTCTTGCGACTGCCAATAAAAGTACAAGTCATACCGGGTTAAAAAGTAACTCACTTATTAAACTTAGATTTATTTACCTTAGTACAAACAATTATTAATGAAAACAACTTGGAGTTGCTTAATGTAAACTGCATTGATTAAGCCCTGTACCGAGTCCGTCGCCCTCGGTTACATTATATAAACGGTAGTCATGACGGCCACTGCACCAGAATTGTCAAAGGCAGATTTTTTTGAGTTTGTGACATCTAATGAAGTAACGGATGCACAGTACAAACAGCAAATGCGATCAGTTAACGTGTTTATGGAATCACCAGACTCGAGATCTAATCCTTTATTATCTGAAGAGCCAAAAGAACAAAACAATAACAGTCTCTTGAGTGTGACTAGCGTACAGTCATCTACTACTAACAGTATGACTGCAGCCGCCAGCTCCAACCCCCTACAAAGTTTCGATTCCATATGGAATGTAGATCGAGATAGAGATCGAATAGATACAGCCATGTTGGAAGACCTTAACAAGTTTTATTGGAATCAAGACAGTGACATAAACGGCACACATTCTTGTACAGACACTGCCATTTCAAATAAATTAATAAGTAATAATACAGACGGACAGATATATACTCTAACCGTTCTTAACCAAGATATAAATGAAACAAATACGAATCGTTACTGGGTTAAAGAAGAAGATGTATCTATGTCAAGTCCTACAGATATGGAGCAAAATCCATCATTAGATCTCGAAACAATATTAAATATGAACGGTTTCCCCAATGACTTTAATCAGGAGTCGCTCAATACTTTGCCTAAAGTAGAGAACTTTAATTACGACGACGGAGATTCAGAAAACCCTAGTACAGAATTGAATACCAGCAGCTTAGTCAAAGTAGAACCTTTTACATACGATGAAAACGAATATCACAGTAATGACAAGAAAGATGAATCGACACATAACCCAATTATTGTCACTCCTACAATGCTAGAAATTGAATACAATAATAACAATAATGATTGGAAGTTAACTGATCAAAATACAGAATCTAATGAATCTTTACTTCGAAGTGCCTTGCAAGGAAAAGCCTTTGTTAGATATAGTACAATACTAAAAAACACTGTTACCAAAATAGATGCTGAAACAGAACTAAAAAGAGTAATTATAAACAATAATAACAAAGCCGATGTACCATCTATGTACCAAGATAGTAAGGAAACGGACACTGAATTATTAATGGCAATTGGACCACCAAATGGCAATGTCAACATATCAATATTGTTAGAGGAGCCAACAAACCCTGTTATAAAAAGTGAAAATCCATCATCCACACAAAGTGTAGATGATATTATACTATCACAACTTGACTCTACCTACCCAGACGACTACGAAAAGTTAAAACGAATAGCGACAGAGTTAGGTGAATCAGTACAACCCTTCTGTACTGTGGAACCCATCGATCCAACTCGCAGTATATATAATATTCACCACGTCAATGGCGAGTTAGTTACTATGATACCAGCCGGTGAAGTGCAGCTGCCCCAGCATTTACAATTAGTCACTGCTTCCCCAACAGTCTCAAGTACAAAAGTTGGTAAAAAACACCGACGACCACCAAGTAAAACCTCGCCACCAACAACTCAGACGCAATCAGGGACGGCGGTTCAACCTGCAACATCTACATCAAACGGTGTAAGGAAAGAGAGATCCTTGCATTATTGTTCAATTTGTTCGAAGGGTTTTAAAGATAAATATTCCGTTAACGTGCACGTCAGAACCCACACCGGTGAGAAGCCGTTTACTTGCTCCTTGTGTGGGAAAAGCTTCAGACAAAAGGCTCATCTCGCTAAGCACTATCAGACTCACATTGCGCAGAAAAGCGCAGCTAATGGCGTCTCTAAACCCACCAAACAGAGGTAACCGCTCTCACCGAACTTTTTTCCATTAACATTGACAGTCAATTGAACTGAATGACTGAGAGCGAGAGAGTATTATAATCAAATACCTAAAGGCTGAATAATCACAGATGAATTTGGTAAGGTGCTAAATAATATAAGACAGTTAAGGAAAGTATAAAAGAGAATGCATTAGAAGGTTCTCGGCCGTTATCGTGCTTGTTAATTTGTATGTAACTCCACCCGTTACCGATTACTTTTAGCTTTAGCTAGTTTTAGCTATATACAGGTACAATTAAGTATTTTAATTACGAGATTATACAAATTCTACATTCTATTTTTTCATAATTAGTCATGTCGAATACATCAACGCAAGTATTAAGAAATTTCTATGCACTATATTAAAATATTAATAATATAATAATACAAGTGAACATATTTAAATTTTTATTAGGATCATAATGAAGTAATCAGATAAGTAACTAAGAATGATGAACAAATTTAGGATTATCAATAGTTTGCCCGCACTGTAATTTCACTCGCGGCGAGACCGACGGAACTTTCTAAAAAATAATAAAAAAAAACAGAGTAAAAGAACGGGCATTCAGTACCAACTATCTTTCACCGCTTAACTATCGTATCTCTTATACTGCTTTGCTGTTACTTTGGCTATTTTTTCTCATATCGAGTCATGAATAGCAACGCTTTATCTCGAGAGGCTGCTTTTTATAGAAAATTCTATAACGTCCGAACACAACTATACATCACATTTATAGTATGTACATATCATTTCGCTTTAACGGCGGTTTCAATATGCTCTTATCTGTTTATACATTTATCGTAATAGCCCACTGTAATCTGATCGACTATTACATGTTTCTGTATTGAAGAGCACAGTGAAGGGTAACTTTACTCCTAAAATTAAATCTCTCGCCTTATATTGGGAGAGGCCTGATTGCAGCCAGATTGCTATAAATTTCAAACACGAGTAGTTTCAATAGCTGTCTTTAAATTTGATCCCTTTCTCGTGCAACAAATTGGCCTTTCTTTGTTCCTTTCTTAAACTTATTTACTGCACCGCGCCCCGCTCTGTAATAGTGCTTATTAAAAAGAGTAGAACTTAGCCGTGTGTACCTCTCGTCTATATACACATATCGCTGGTTTGGTAGAATAATGGCACAATTGTACAAGGCTAATTTTACAGGGGAGATGTTTGAAAATGAAACAAATTGTATAAATCAACAACTGACATACTGGCATTTCGCCACTTTGACATTTTCTAGATTTTACTGTGTCTTTAACATATTGAAAATTTTGAATTGTGTGCTTATTCATCCAAAGTAACGGTACATGCATCATCTAGATACAGTATTATCAGCAGAAACAAATATTTGCATTTAACAAAATGTGTAATATCAGTCTATCACTTCAAAATAAGCCATTAATTTTATTTAATCATTCCAAAAGTTATTTGCTGTACTGTATTGTAAATTAATAAACAGCTTCTGAAAGTTAGTCACACATATTACAAAGAATAATCTTAGTTAATAACCGTGAACACTTTTTACATTTCTGTAAGAGTACCCCAAAAAACCAAACGTTTATACAGACGGAGTCGCAGGCATGTGCTAGCCTAAAATAAAATTTAGAAGGAAAACAGTTTCATAAACCACAACTTTCTCAATCACACATACATGTATTATAATTAACAAACGACCAATGATTATGTTATTGTATTAATAGTTCGTTAGATGATTACGAAGCATAATGTTAAAAAACTAAATTGATCAAAACGACCTCTTTAACAGGAAATGTGGTTCTATATAATAGTTTTAAAATCGTGACACGGCAATAATACTGTATCGACTTTGCGTTAAATAGTAAACTATGTCTTATTACTCAGATACGTTATTTAATTACAAAGTTCTATTCTCTTCCGAAAATACCCGTTGTTTGAAATACAAAAGAATTACTTCGATATTAGTAAAACAACAAAGAACTGGCTCGATTCTTATTAAACGATCTACTTTTATCTCATAAATCTTTTAGTCTACCGTCTTTTGTTACATAAAGTGATATTAGTTCTATTTGAGGCCACAGGCCGAGATTGTCAATTTTATACGACACGGAAACAGAATCTGATATAAATTCTACCCAATGAACACGTTTACGTTTTTTTATCAAAGTGACGTCGAAGTGACATAGTACTTTAGAATAGACGTATAAATATAATATGACCTACGTGTGATATCCAGTTGACCATTTAATCTAAATGACAAATTAACATTTTATTGTACGCCAGATTAAAGACATATAAAATTGAGAAACGTATAACTGCATAATGATATAAGCCTGCAAAGGTGGTTTTACTGCTGTAGGTAATTTCTTTTAAACAACCTTTATATGATTGGAAGCTTAGTAAACTAATTCATAGGGCAGAAAATGTCAGAAATTTAAGTATAATATACTTAAATTCGACAATTCGATTAAAAATATATAAAGTAATTGTTTACGAAATATATACATGAAATACAAATTAAAGTAATAAATGGAATCACCATTACGTCATATCTACGTATCATGTCGTCAAATTGATGATCTCTATTTGACCTATGAATGACGTCACGTTATGTGTTCCCTGGGTAGGGTTTTGTCTTATTAATATTTATAAAGTTTTATTATTTTATATATGTCAAGTCACAATTATATTCAGTATTGCTTTTGTAGCAGGAACACAATAAATATAGATTTCCTCGAATAATACTCAGTTATACCTACGGATAATTTAAACTACACTTGTTAAATCGTTTGCATTTCAAGTGCTAGAAAATGATACTCATATTTAAGCTATATTTGTTTTACAGTCTATTTCTCTTGCCAGGAATTGATGGATGTATTTTATGTACCTATTTTTAGTTACTGAACACTGCCTATTGAAGTTTCTATGTGACTGAAAGACTAATTTATCAACAACAAATAAATGTAAGATTTATGTTAAGCGCAAATACAATATGGCGAGATAGCTTGCATGATCGAATGTTTAAGAAAAATAAAATTACTATGAAGGTATATTTGTTTAAAGATTATTAAAAATGGATGGACATCACAATATATTAAATTGAATATTCTTGGGTAATAGTTTACATATTGCTGCTTTAAAAGAATAGTGACATGATATGAAAAAAACTCTTGTTGATAACTGCTCTATATTTCCTTTGGCAACAATAATACATATTTTACTCGAATCAATACTGTGAACACCATCTTCAAACAACATTTATTGTTACACTTGTCACAAACTCCCCGACCACAGAGTAGTTCACCTGTCTTTTAACCACAGAGTACTTGTATTTTAAAAATCATGACAGACATAAAACTCGTTTTACAAAACACTTATGTGAAAATAAACAAAATGTTTATAATAATTAATAACATAACGCTATTTTATGGCGTCACAGAGTCAGCTTTGGTAACTTGATTATAAGTTTTTTTATATAAAAAATATACACTATTCTGAATTAATTGATAAATTAGTGGAAAAAAATATAAAAAAAAACAATCACAATGACATTTATACTGGTCTAAGTACGAGTTTTTGATACAAGAAAATAAAGATAATTCTGGATTTTGTTGTATCCTTATTTTAATATTACTGATTTGAAAATGTGGATTTTATCATTATTCATACAAAGCAGCGATATATAAAAATAATAATAATGTGATTTAAGTTGCCGTTGAGAAATCTATACATTAAGCGAATGTTTAATATTGTCTGGTAACTTTATGACAATAAAATAGCTGTAAGATTTTTAGAGAATTCCTTTAACAATACTCATTATTTGTAAATATGTGTAACAGGTTAAAGAGAGAAACTAATTTGTGACGTAAATTTATTCTCTTGTATCTCATTAGATGGTATTTGAAATGTTAGCGAATTTATAGATATTATTATAAGCATTAGGAAACTTTTGAGAGATTTACCAATTAGTTTTAAGAGACTATGGCTACCTTAATATAGTGTTATGCAATTGCATAAACGGTTGTTAATATATTCATGTAATATATTGAATTATGTTGGTTTTTGAATACTTATTCGAAAAGATTTTTTTTTCAATTTGATCGATTATTATTGCATTTGTTCCTGAGTTGATTATTAGATTTTATTATTAATTTCTTGTTTATAAGATTTATATTATTGATTGATATAAGAATAATTTAATATTGTGTAGAAATATAGATTTGAGGACGTCGTGGAGGTCTAGTGGTATCCGTGTGATTATCAGAAAAGTGGCCTGCACCTTGTAAATATACTATTTATTTGGAATTTTCATTGTTGCTCAATACGTGGATCGCAAAATTTTATTTTAACAATGTCCACCTTATGGTTAAACTGAAGCCGTCCTGTACAATACTTTTATTATTTATTTTATAGAATAACGAATAAGATGAAAATGGAAAAAATGAAAAGGTAATTTTATTTTGATTAACCCGAGCTGTGATTTTTTGCTAATGTAATATCTATTGATACAGTTTCAGTCGCAAGGTAATGTAGTTTTACAGTCGCGAAGTGCAGGTTAAGAGCAGAGAAAAGTGTGCAAAGTTGAAGAAGTTCATTGTAGTATTTTATGGTGACCTGTTAGTTACCTTTGGTGAATTATGTAACTGCTTCGACTTCAAGCATTATGAGATATGACAGACCTAGCATGGAAAAGACTTTTCGTAGACAAAAAAATTTATTTATTTTAGAAGTTTATAATTAACTGGGCAAAATTGAAATCCAAATTAAATATAAGTTCTGATAATAGAAGCATAGTGATTGTCTTTATTATTTTATCATATATACAAAACAGATTCAAGAAACACAACAATGAGGAAACTACAAAATTTTGTAATAATAAAATGTATAAACCTTATCAATTTATATTAGTTCTGACAAGCATATTTCTTTCTTACGTATATTTTAATTAAATTCGTTATAATAATCTTTCCATGTTTTAACATGCTAGGTCTAGTTTATCTCTTTCAAATATTGGTAATAATTATTAACGTCTTCCAATACTCAAAATATACAATCATGATTATCTTTTGCATTTTGATTTCATCAGACATGAGACATCTATTTCCAGACATTATATGTAATGTTATGAATGTATTTTTTACTCGTAATAGATATTTAATGTAACATATTTTTGAAGGCAACATTTTCGACTTAATGTAAGTTACTCTTAGAAATGTTTAAGGTATTTTTAGATGCAGAAGATAACATGATAGTCCAGCCTGTCCGATTGTCCACTTACTCTGGTCATATCAGTATGAGTAGTCTATATGTAACTCAAAAAATAATTTAGCTACAATAATTTTGACACATTTACAATTTTTTTTGTATTGAATTTCTTATATTTTTTACTTTCCTACTTAAGTTTGCTAATAAAATGTTTTTATAATATAAATAATCTGTCACTTTTTATTTATCTCGTTTTTCATTTAAAATAAACATATTCTTTATTAAAGTAATTAACATACTTTATTAACTCATCAAATCCTTTTGTTGGTAATGAATATACCACTAAAAGGAAAGATATCTTCGAAAAACTGACTCTACTGAAGATAATATAGAATATGAAACTCTGAGTTTCTTTAATACGTAAAATGTACAAAATGTTTTACGTGTAAATCTTCATGTTGTTAGTAAAGGTAAGTGCAAGATTGATTGTATTATCTTATTATATCAAGGTATGGTCACTACCAACCACTTCACTTAATATGTGACTATTTCTTTATGTCATTATACAATTTAAGAATGTTCACACAAATCTTGATGAGAAATATTATTTAATAAACCCATGTGAAATATCTCTTCTAAAGCTTGCTAAAGAGTTAGTGTCATATATTTGAAGTTATTTTAGATAGTATAATAGATATCTCAGAAATTAGTGCTTGAATCAATTCATAAAATCTTCATTGACAAGAATTTAAACTCTAAATCTGGTCGAGTTCGCAAAATTATAAACGTTATGAAACTTGCTTGCTTGGTTTGGAATTCTGCTTCAATGGAAACTTTACGATCTGTATACTTTGCCCTATGTCAGTCTAGAATAAACTATTGCTTAACATGCTGGGGCAGTGCTGCTAAATCTAGTTTGATACAAATGGAAAGATCCCTGAGGGCTGTACTAAAAACCATGCTGAAGAAGTATTCGACAGAAAGTTTGTATCAGCCGTACGGTGCTTACAGTACGCCAACTATATATTCTAAAGCTCACTCTCAAAGCTCATAAATCAGGTTGTTTATGGAATCTTCCAGAAAATAAGGTCCCCAAATTACCTCCGAATGTTCCTCTTTATCCGGGATCATTTACAGTTGATTTAATTAGGACCAGTCCTGGGTAACTGGTTTGGATCCTATTCTTTGGATTTGAAATAGAAAGTGTCGGTTTTAAATATTAAAGGTCTGTCTCGACTTCCTCCAAGCTATGATCTGTGTTATCCCGTAGTTTTAGAACCGGAAAGGATTGCAGGAGTTCGTGAGGCTTTGGGCACCCTTTAGGGGGTGTGGTATGAAGAGACGCTGTTCCATGGAAGAGCCTGTGAAGTATGAGGCCAACTGAGTTACATAAGTATCAAATATTCAACTTGCGTGGGTCAATCTATACACATATTTTAATTTGTGTAAACGTATGAAAATATTTAACTTACGACTTGTTTTCGTAATGATAAATTTATAGATTTTAACAACCTTAACGCAGTTGAGTTTGGCTGGTTGTCGACATTTAAACGAACCGGAACCCTGTTATTTACAGACGGACCTCCGCCATAACGCACATAAGTATAACGTTGATCAAACACGTTTTTCCCCGACCTTTTCTATGTGTAATTGTCTAGGAACTTAGCATTTATAGCAGCTATTTCTTGGTAGTAATATAGTTTTAATGGAAACGTGATAAAATCACAACATCTATAAATCTAGTTATTCTAAATATAGACTACGAATAATTATACTAAGAGCAGTTTATTGTATGGTAGTAATTATTTTAAATTCCCACCTTCTGGACATAGATCTCGTAGCGCCAGATTGTGATCTCATCTGATGGTAAGTGACGATTTAATTATTGTAAGTTAGAAGAGCGGTAAAAGGCAATTTACCTCTTATGATTTCCGTGTTGTGTCGGAAAGCATTTTTTGCGGTATGTTTTTGCGGGTATGAAGGTAAGTAGTCATGACCGAAGCTTCCCACCATTCCAGACCTAAACACATGCGTAGCAAAAAGAAGTAAGCAGTGGCCTAATAACATCTCATTGCTGGGAATAGATTTCACTCATGTGAAAGTCAGGTCTTTAGTGCATAAACCACTGCTGCTCCACTGAGCGTTAATAGGCACATATTCCAGAATATGCAGTTTTCCTCAAAATGTTTTCTTTACCAAACATTCACAATTATGACTTTTATTCCAGAATTTGGTAGCTACGTTTTACTAAGAGAACTTACTAATGCTTGCTCAGGATTCGAGCCGTAACTATTAATTAAAATCCACGCTTTTATTCTTTAGACCTTCACGATTGTTTATTACCCTAATGAAAATATAATCAACGAATTAATAACAAGTATATTATATAGTTTTTTTATTAGAATTAGATTTAATATCTTCAGCGCTTTTGCGGTTTTTTTTATATGTATTACAACTTAAATCAATCGTATATAGTGAGGGAGATCAATTTGTCAATTAAATTGACTTTTTTTATCGCCATTTAGATAGGCGGCTGTTTTTCTAATTGGTTTCGGTTTGCTCCATTATTTAGTTTCTCGATTTTATAATCCATGACAATGTTTTCTGTCATGTACACTTTAGAACTGATTCATTGGTCAAACTGCCTCATTGGTCTAGTGGTAAGCATGTTCGACTATAAACATGAGATCCTGGGTTCGAATCCCGGGTCGGACCAATTCAAAAATCAATATTGAGTTTTGATTAAGATTTTCTGAATACTTGCCCGAAGTTGGGAAGTTTCCGGTGTGATCCACCCCCGTGCCTCGGAGAGCACGTTAAGCCGTTGGTCCTGCGCCTGAACTCTCTCTGATCGTGTCGGATTCCCGTCACATTAGACCATGAGAGTGAAGGAATAGAGAGTGCACTTGTGCACTATGCCTGCCAATCCGCAGTGGAGCAGCGTGGTGGGTGTATGCTCTAAAAACCCTCTCTCATATGAGTGAGGAGGCCTATGCCCAGCAATGGGACGTTAATGGGTTGCTACTTACTTACATTTTAGAAATGATATCTACATATAAAGTCTAACTACGAACATTTCTCTAAAAGATATGTAATACATGGTGATTTGAAAAGTTTTTGTTAATCTCTGTTTCATAAACTACTGAATTGATTTTAGTAGAACTTTCTTTAATAGTTGATATTTTGGGGAATATCTATTAGCTTAGAAAAATGTCTAGTAACTAACATTTATCCGGAATTTTCTACAGGAACGAAAAGTTATACATTAATCCTCTCTCTAAACCCATTATATTCTCTCTCTAAACCGATATCATCGACATTTTCACTGACAAATAGTTCACATTATAAGAAATAACATATAAACTAGCCCTGTGCTTTTTTTCACAGTCTCCACGGGAAGGGAAACTCAAGACGTCTATTTAAGATCAAACTAAGTTACTATGAAACGTCAATGGGTATAATTAGATACTCATATTATGCTAAAAATATTTTGCATAGGGTTTCAATTCCATAGTATTCATCTATATCTTTTTAACAAAACATGTATCCATATAATACTTTATTCAACGTGGTATTTGGTAATAGCTTGATAATTAAAAATACTCAAGATCTAAGAAACAATCGCGAAGTATTCAATAAACACACAATATCTATTATTGAAATAATTACTTAACAGATCCGTGTAAGATATATAAGTATCGAAACACGTACCTTAATAGACATATACTTTATTTTACACCACACAAAAAAACATAAAACAAAGAAAAAGAGAGAAAAAAGGCGACATTACGTTTCACAACGATTTCTACCAGGTAATCTTTCGTTAGACATATTACTTATGTGTAACGGAATAGGTCTTCTTATCCATCATGTTCTTCATAATTGGAGGTCGTGCCAGTATTTCGGTGCCTGCGTTATTTTCTTTACCAATGCCTTTCACTATAAGCAATGGCAACAGATAGAAGGCCTGTGATCTCTTTGACTTGGTCTGTCCAGAAGCTAGATTATTGCCCGCTTGCGACCAAAATAGTTGAGTATATTTTGATGTACTTAGCCTAGAGTCTGGAGCCAATACGAAGTTGCTCCAAAATTTACTTATATCTCGTCTTCGCGGTCCATGGTATACTCAGCATTCTTCTCCAGTCCCACATTTCAAATGGGGAAGGTGGTGTAGGCTAAAATATAAAGAAATACATACATACTGCCTCATTGGTCTAGTGGTTGACATGTTCGAATAGGGACATGATATCCGGAGATCGAGTCCTGGACCGGGCCAATATAATAATGGGTATTAAGTTTTCTGTTAAGATTTTCAAAATATTTGGCCGAAGCTGGAAAATTGGCAGTGTCATCCACCCCGGTGCCTCGGAGAGCACGTTAAACGTCGGTCCTGCACCTGATCTCTCTCCGGTCTTATCGGAATCCCGTCACATCGGACTATGACGTCTGCCAACCCGCAGTGGAGCAGCATAGTGAATCTATGCTCTACAAACCACTTTCGTATATGAGTGAGGAGGCCTGTGCCCAGCAGTGGGACATCAATAGCCTGTTACTTATACAAACATACATTAATACACTCATGTGTTAATTAAGACGATTTATACGTGTCAATATGTCATAGTATCATAACAGCCTAACCATAAAGCGAGTCGCAGTTCTTATATGGATGATATAAATAATTCGCTTAATTCCATTGTGATAAAAGTAAGACAAGTGAACAAAAGGCACATATAAAAACAGATAGCAGGTCTCGGGTATTGTTTCGGCTGTGTTCCGGCCTCGGCTACACGTCGTAATTAGCTCCATTGTGGCCAGAACGATCCTATCGACAACGCTTCCGATGGATTTACCTACGTAAGTAACCGCTTTCCACTCATTGTTTATGCCGAGTTCATCCCATAAAGTTGTCGGCGCCGATTGAAAAACAAAAACAAATTTCGGACACATAACACGGAAAACAGCAATTAACTAAATTGTTTATTTATTCCATTCTTCTATCTAATAATATCGCTGCTTTGGAATAGTGACACAACTCAAAAAATCACATTATACAAGAAAGACGTAACCTATATTAGTCTTGACCTTTACTAGTATTTACTATTCTGGATTTTGCTGTGTCTTTAACTAAATGTTTTGTATTGTGTGATTATGCCTCGAAAACAGCTGATTATACTATGTAGTTGTTGTCACCTACATAGTTGCCGATCCATATATATTTTATGATGTTACACATATATATTTTCACCAAAATCATTCTTAAAGAGGAGTTATACGATAAATATATATATGCGATGTATATACTCATATATACCACCGGACGCCTCAAGAAGGTTAGGAATAGTGGTAGGCTATTAAATGTATACATATATCTTAATATATTAAATTACGTGTCACGTTGTTTGTCCGCGATAGACTCCTACACTACTTAACCGATTTTAATCAAATTTGCACACGGTGTGCAGTTTCATCCAACTTGAAATATAGGATAGCTCTTATCTCAATTTATAGTCGCAATATTATTTTATTGCAAATTATTTGTCTATTAAAAACCTTAACCTGGCCACAGCAACGAGTGGCCAAGTCTGCTAGTATATAGGTGACATTGAAATACTGTGGATTAAAAAAAAAACATTTTAATAATATTGTTATCAAATCGAAAGGGATTGCATGGGTATCAAATAGAATTTGTTTATTTTTTTGCAGTGTTATTTTTATTTTAATTTTTATAAAAATATTTCTCTACATTTTATGCAATTGTATTCTTATTAGGTAAAAATTAGTGTTTGGGTAAATAAGTCGATAAAATTAAGTCAATTATTTTACCTAACTAAAAAAGTGATCGCAGCTCTGTACTATATCTGATGATATATTTAGATACTAGATGCTATTCGTTACTATAATTGTTTGGTATATCCCATACATAAATATTCTCCAATGGGCTCTTGCTATGCGATTGGTAATAATTATCTCCAAGCTAAATCTTTAGGCCGTCGGAATGCTTAGTTCTCGTACACAGCGTGATGCATATAAATTCCTTAATCCAAATCTGATTCCGCATATCTCTTTGGTATTATTTAGTGAATAGATAATCAGACAGGGAAAAATATTACATACATATACATTTTTATCTAATTCAAAACTTTAATTCTAAAATTCTTCAATCCAGTACGCCTTAACAGCACTTATGAATCTCCAATTATAGATTTTTTTACATATCCAATATACGACTAATTGATGTTAAAAACGATTTATAATCTAAACTTACGAGAGTTTCTTCTCGCCCTGTTCTAAAAAGATCCCACAACAAACTCAACTCAAATTAAAAAGATTTTTAATTTATTACAAACGTATCTCCTTCCTATTAAAGCAACTTTAAACTCTATATATGATTTGCATTAATGAATAGATATCCAAACTATAATAAATTACAAAATGAAACTGTTATATCAATAAAATTGAATATATATCCTTTTTTATTGACGGCAATGTTCACTGCGATCTATCCTGATGGTAAGTGATAGTTTATAAAATAAGTTAGACAAATTCGAAAATACAATTTCCTAAATAAGTGCAGCTGGGAATCAAATCGAGGACCTCTGCTAACAAAGCGAGTAATTGCACTATTACCTCAGCGAGGCTTACGCTTAGACCACCCACGTTGTTCGATTGCGTGTTGGTAGGCCATATCCTAGAATTGCTCCTGTGATAAACAATTTTCCTCACAATGTTTCCTTCACTCTTAAAAGTATAAAGATAAATTATAGAATCAATTGGGCACCTAACGCTGTTTTGGAAGAATATAGACCCAATTCAAAATTGTAAACTTTGCAGTCGTTGTCGCTGCGACTGGACGCTGGAAGTCCATTGCTGTATAAAGATGTCATCTGATGACGGTTACGAGGCCGATTTTGGGCTGCCTGGCTCCATCCGCTACCGGCGACCCGCTTGATATCATCGGTTTGCCTTGTGGGGCTCTACTTACACTGCACCATCCCGTACGGGGTCGCCATTCTGGCACCTTCAGGTCCCAATGTCCATCTGTCCTTTGGATTATGTGCCACACCCATTGCAACTTCAGCTTCGCGATAGGACTATGTCGGTTACATTGGATCTTCTGTGGATCTCCTCATTTCTGATTCGATCACCTCAATAAACTCTAAGAATAGCCCTGTCCGTCTCCCGCGGAGTGACTCCGAGTTTCCACAAGGGTCCCATAATTACCAGGTCTCAGAGCCATAGGTCATGATCACCTGAAAAGTATGTCGATAATAAAAATATTAGCGATAAGGTTTGATACAGAGAAATTAGACGTGACGGTCCATATGTCTATCGTGCAATCGTTTAAGCATTAAGTCAGAAGGTTTGAGATTGTAAAAAAACACTATATAGTTAAATGTCACGCAATATGCCATTATAAACTAACAACGCCCCGCGGTTTCACCGTGGAAAGTCTACTAAGTTGGACTATAGATTTATTTTCGTTAACATAAAAGTATTATTTCATTTACTTTTTATTACTTCATTTCCGGTTATTAGATACACACTTACATTCATAAATCAATATATCTAACTAATACATTTTCAAATTCGTTACAACACTTACGCAGAATGTCCGACATTAGCAAATTATAAAATATTCTACAGATAATGAAAACCTCTTGATTTCAGCGAGGTGATGAAAGAATTTTTAAATAGCTCTAATAAAGTTTACCTTGACAAAAATAAAAACAACATAGTTAGTATATCGGTGGGTATAATTGGTATCCTTGGAATATGACTTAAATCACCAGTTATAAGGGTTGCTAAAATTTTCTTGAGATTGACATTTTAAATTTGTTATATCTATTGAATGGAATGTCCGATTTTAATACTTTAAAAAGTATTTAACAGGTATTGAAACGATCTTTAATAAAAGATTTAATAACATAAGGATACACAAAAGAACATTATTCTACTACAGAATAAGAACAAATAGATTTTTTTTAGTTTTATCTAATTTTTCTTCATTATTATGAGGTACATCAACAGGTTTCATTATACACGTGATCACTAATATTTTTTAATTTTTTCAGATTTATAGTTTTTCTTGTACACGTTATATCGAATGAATAAAAACAATAATTTGCATTTCAAATAATGTCCCTAAGATAAATTTAAAAAATTGCTTATATATTTGAATCTGTATCAGGATCTATATCCGTAACTATATTTAATGGAGTCGTTGAACAGGTTTCATAGATTGATCTATTAATAAATTATTGTATAAGTAATTAATATGATTTCTTTACTTTATTATAAAAATAGGTGCCGTCGTTCTTGGACTATATGACAACAAATTTATTATAGAGTAATATATTATATTGCTACTTTCGAATCATAATTTTTATTTATAGTCAACATCACTCTGACTACAGATATTTAGTTCATCTTCCTTGTTGGTACAAATACTTGTTTTTTTTTTATGTCATCGTTATTAAAATAAAGACGTTCCTCAAATTTGGAGACGATTTAATAAATAATAACATTTAACTTTACCATTGGAAAATTATAGTTATCCAAAATTTGTGCCCATTAATCTATGTAAAAAGGAAAGTCTTATAGCCGAAAATTTCGGCATCTACACACATTCGACAATTCAATATGTAAATATTAGAAATCTTAAAAAATATATATAGTAAGATACAAATAGTAAAGTTAATTATCTGCTGTTATACACTACTTCGCTTCAATAGTTATTTGTCGAATATACGAGTAAACAAATTGTTACCAGTATACACAGTTTTCTTAGCGAAGTTTTTCTACATAAAAAGGTAAGTAGTTATTAATTAAACAACAAAAAGAGAAATAAAGTTTGTATACACAATACTCTTTATACAAAGAAGACCTTAAACATCGATTCTTTATAAGAAAGACGCAGATTACAATACAAAACACAAGTAGTAAAAAAACGAGACAAGGAGACGTGGCGACGCTTCACCACAGCTTTCGTCGGTAACCAAGAATAAGATAACACGCCTTTCTTTCGCAGAATCTACACAACTGTCATCATAGCAACTAAAATTCTATATACAGAAAATAGTTATTAAATTCTTTGCCTGGGGATAGGAAATAAAATCGACTTTAAACAATATTTTCGATTTATTATAATCATCAAAGATAAAATTAATCTATTCGAGCGTTACAAAATCAGCATCTAAAAACTATACGATAAGAAAAGAAATTTCTTCGTGCATTTTAATAACTTTTCTTCAAATATTCTTACTTTTACATAGACTCTGTTCTCAATTTATACCAAGAATCAGATAAAAAATATATTGCAATCGACATCATAATAGTCCTAAAAAACTATTCCGTTAAGAAAAGACATTTATTTAAAACTATTATAGCATACCTTCAAATATTTTTAATTTTATGTTGACTACTCACAATTTATACGAAAAATAAGATGAAAAAAATAGAGTTAAAAGTTATCTTTTAACAAGTATTCAAATAGATACGTAAAATGTAAATTAACTTTCATCCGAATTGTATGACTACACTTAAAAATTTCACAACCGGTTTCATTACTTTTGTTCAATTATAATTAAATCATTCTTCCGTTAGTATGATATATTACACGTTTATTTCATTTTATATATTTTTTATTTATCATTGATGATATTTTTTTGTAGTTTTTATAAATTGCTGTAAGATTTAAGATGCTACTAAATCTTTTTTTATTGAATACACGTTAATGGTATGTCATTTTAGTGGAAATGAGAATATAGCTAACGTGGTAATTTGCTTTTTAATCGTTTTTATACTTGCATGTTAACGGAATACAAATATGGTGTTTGTTGTAATCTAAAGGGGATCTTTAGACACGACCGAAGCCATCTGGTAAAATCTTAGAATATTATTAGAAAATAGTAATCCATACATTTAGCGGACAAAATTAAAGAAATTTTATGACAATAAGATTTTAAATATGGTTCTCATGTGACGATGTTAGAAATTCAACTCTGACTTAATTGAAACTGAATGGAAAGTGCATATTGATTAGGGTGGAGAATTGGACAACATCTATTTTTCATCCCCCTAAGTGTTAAGGGTGATCTACCCCTAAATTTTTTGGACAAATTTTATTTGGTTATTTTATAATAATGTGGAATAAAAAAATCCAGACAATCCTAAATTTTCACCTTTCTATCACCAACCCCTACTTTTTAATAGAGATAATAGTTAATAAAAGACAAAACAACGCTTGCTGGGTCAGCTAATAATATATAAAATTCTCCTGTCACGGTGTTAGAAGTTGAACTTCTCCGAACGGCTCGACCAATTTTCGTAAATCCTAGCGTGCATATCGGCTACGGTGGAGAATCGAACAACAGCTATTTTTAATTTCTCTGAAGGGTGATCCACCCCTAAATTTTTTTTTGACAAAAATATTTGTTTTTATTTTTTTGATACAGCATACAAAAATACATACAACCTTAAATTTTCACCTTTTTATCACCAACCCCTATTTTTTAATTGCGATAATATACACACCGGCATATTTAGCGGAACATAAAAAAAAGGATATCAGTATCATATAAGGTTATGATACTGATATCAAACCTTTATTTTTATTTTTTTTAAGTTCCGCTAAGTATGCCTGTGTGTATAGTTATAATATGGCAAAAAAAACGTTTGCTGGGTCATCTAGTATTAAATAAAATTCTCCTATCACTGTGTCAGAAGTTGAACTCCTCCGAAGCGGCTCAACCAATTATCATAAATTTAGCGTGCATTCGGCTAGGGTGGAGAAACAGTTTGTCATGAATTAAAAAAAAACCACGGTAAATTATTTATCGCAAAATCCCTGCATTCCGAAACTCATTCAAAGTGTTGGCTGTAATTTATTACAATGCTGCCTGAATGTTTAAGTACTTACACTTACAAACTTGCTACATTAAGGATATGCATACGTTGTAACAGTATCCATCAGTTTCCTGGTCTGTACAAGTGTACTTAATGAGTAATATATAATCGATCATTTACTGATGATCAAGTCATGATGGTAAAACTCATCTTAGCTTTGCTAATAAGTTATTCTACGGGTGCTAACGCAACACATTAGGTTAATCAACTGCCTAAAGGTGCTAATGAACACCATTAGTTGCTTATGATTATGGGAACAATTCATTAAGTGCGTGTTCGAGACTTGATCAAGCAGTTTTGTTGTGGCAAAAATGATGTATTATACTTGTATTAATATTGTTTTCAAACACAACTATTGCTGGGTTTTATAAAGGTTAGATAAAGATACAACATAGTTTCAAATAATATATATATATTCTCTTGTTAAAAACTGATATTCAAATCTGCAAAAGTGATGCTGTGGCACCAAAAATGCAATAGCAAAATGTCGTTATGTCATTGGTTAGTTGAAACAGTTTAAGTTTCAAACGGCGGTTCCTGGAAAATTTGCTTTATTGAATTGTGTCACTATTCTTCTAAAGCAGCTACATATAATAACTAGAACAATAGAAATATAAACAAGTAGTTTCTATAAAACTGCGAAGAATAATGGTGGATTACTTTGCACACTGACAAAAATGTTTTACACGTAGTACGCATAAAAAACTGTGTAAAAATATATATAAAAAAAGGTACATCAGCCCATTAACGTCCCACTTCTGGGCACAACCTCCTCAATCATATGAGAGAGGGTTTTCAAAGCATAGTTACAAAAATAGACCCCTCACAGGATTGGCAGGCATAGTACACAAGTGTACTCTCTATTCCTTCACTCCTATAGTCCGATGTGGCGGAAATTCGTCACGATCGGAGAGGCTTAACGTGCTCTCCGAGGCACGGAAGTGGATCACACCGCCAACTTCCCAACTTCGGGCAAATATTAAGAAAATTTTAATAGAAATCTCAATATCTATTTTGAATTGGCCCGACCCGGTACTCGACGCCAGGACCTCATGTCCATAGTCGAACATGCCAACCACTAGACCAATGTGGTAGTTTGAAAAATATGTTATTTCACGTTTATTGTGTCTACCATCATACTTTTAAACATTTATAAACAAAAACTATTGTAATAATTTCAAAGAGGAAATGGAGTTGCCTGAAGCTTTGAACGCCACTGTTTGTGCATCTTAATAAGTTATCTGTAAAAAAAAAAACAAGTGTGCACCATTGAAATTCCCCGACCTTTCGCCTCGCTTGATCACAGTTTTCATATCGCTCTTATTACGCATGCACCAACTTACTCCCCTTTTAAAGAATTACTTGAATAAGTTTAGTTTGGTCCGGCTGTACTAGCCCTTACGAACACGTATTTGCAGAAAACTGCTACAGATTTTTAGCAAATATAATAACAGTACTTACATTATAGCTGACAAATAAATCAAGCCATGTCTATCTTAAAAAAAAATTCAAACTACAAATGCTTGTTAAAAACATGTAAACGTCCGTTTGTAATTATTACGAGGCACGCAAACTTTCTAAAATGCGATGGGTCATCTATGTATCGTCAGAAATTTTCCAGTATGTAATCAGAAGTTATTAGTAAGGTCAAGGGAACATGTTTTTTTTGTGAGATGATAAATAGTTATCATAGACGGTTTAATAAGTACGTTTCACTTGCCGAGACGCTAATGGACACTAAGAATTTAATGACACTATCTTAGGTTTTATGACATTAAGTGGAAATTACATACTTGAATATCCAGAGAGTTACAAGTATGTAACGTTTGAGAAATTACTACTAGAACCAACTTCGTATCGCGAAAAAATAGGTGGTGATGGTAGGAAGATGAAAAATACTTTACCTATTTCCCTGACCCATGAAATATACACAAAAAAACCATAAAAATGGTCAAGAGTTTCGGAGAAGTTTGATAAAAACACAAGATTCTTATATATATATATATATATATATATATATATATATCTAGGTATCTATTGATTCATCACGATATCTCTGAAACCGTAAGGCCTGAAAACTTGAAATTTGGTAGGAACATTTCTTTTGCAGAGTAGAGGTTAGCTAAGAACGGGTTTTGCGAAATTCCACCCACCACCCCATTAAAATAAAATTCGAACTTTACATTTACAATATTTTATGGTATGTAAAACTTGGTCAGAATTGTTTTTTTGACATAATGAAAAGTAAATTTTAGGAAATGTAAATTTTACCCGCACTGCCTCAAAAGGCAGTGCGGGTATGATTCTTATTTGTGAAAAAATTTACTTAAATTGATGAAAATGCTACCAAAAAAACATTCCACGCAGACGAAGTCGCGGATTCAGCTAATATTAGATAAATCAAAAAGTAACAAGAGAACCGGTTAAAAATTATACTAACTTTTTAAATTAATCAATCACGTAATTACATTTTGTGTTGAATGTGCGCTTTTTTTGCTCATTTGTATATGAGTTTTAAGACAAGGGAATATCGACTATTCTAGATTCTGCTGTGCCTTAATTAAAATTTTAGATTGTTTGGATTACTAATTAAAAGCAGCAATATCTACCTATTCGTGGTTCATAGCCACTTGTGTAACCACTACGTTAGGTTCTGCTTCAGAGAGTCGCGAGAACGAATCCAGGGCAGCTACCACTAAATTTGTTTCAATAAAAAACTTATTAGCCTAATTGCTGTTATTAAAAACTTATCATTATTTTTTCGATAAATGAAAATATGGGGAAACCTAAGCTGGAATCATTACTGGGCTACTCAAATACGGCTGTATTAAGTGTAATATGCTTCTCTAATGAAATTCGCGCCCAGCTGAGACCTTTTTAGGCTTAACTTAGGTTACAAAGGTAAGTGGCAGCTTAAGACAGGAGACGAGGTATGCCAAGAGTGCTGGTGTTACTCTGACACGGCCATTCACACGCTGGTGATGTGCCCGAAATGGGCTAAGACGCGCGCTGTGCTTGTGTCTGTTGTTGAAATGTATATTTCGCTACCCTCCGTCGTCAAAGCGATGGTCATCAGCAAAATTTTGTGGAATGCGATGGTCTCCTAATGCGAAGAAGTGATGTTGCAGAAGGAGACGTCGGAGCTGTCGAGAGAGAAAGATGTATACGCACCCGCCATATGCAGAAGAAGGATGGGCAGGAGACATGCGGCTCACGAACGTCGACTCCCTCCCTAGGGAATGACCTCTGGTCAACGGATAGAGGGCTCATTGTTCGGATAGAGATGTCCCGGAGGTGGCTGGTGGCATGCTAGGTGCTCCAGGCACGTCGCCTTTGCAGAGCATGGTCAGATGACAGCCAACACCGAGTTGGGCCCATCGTCACGGGTAGTGTCACCGGCGCGGCTGTGGAGCGTGCGACAACAGTCCCACGGCATCGTCACTGCGACGTGTCAGAGCAACGTCAGGTTTTAGCCGGTAAGAGCCCGGCATAACCCGCAACTGGAATTGCGGGTATTCATGAGGATTTCCTGACGTAAAAAAAAGGAGGCCTATTAAGTTTTTAGAGCGGTTTTTAGAGCATATATTTAACACGCTGAGTTACACAGGCATGCTACACATATAAAAGAAAGGTATTTTTTATCACAATAATTGATTTAAATGAATAATGAAGGGTGTAAGTTTATTTTGGAAAAGAGAAGCCTAGTGTGTCTGCGTAGGATTCAAATCCGCAAATTTTCTGGAGAAGAAACCACGCGTCTATTATCGCTTGTATCTTGTAGTACCTGTACGTATTGTCAAATTTGAACTAAATATGTATTTAATATAAATTTACTATATGTCTTTTTATTTATAATAGTTATTCATTAGTTTATGTAACAAAATATAAATAACACCACGCATCTCATAATTATATTGCTAAATCAATTTAGGGGTTTTTAAAATGCAAATGAAGGGTTTTTTTTCTATGAATAACCATATGAAGTTTTAAACGGTGATTCCATTTAAATGATTTTTCAATTGTAAACAAAAATATTTAAGCGCATTTAGTTTTATACCGTAAATGAAAGGTGTCAGCAAAGTTTTATAGCAAAGACATTTTCCTTAGTTAAATATAATATTAATATCATTGCAACCATTTGTAGAACAAAATTAGCCTTCTCTATTAGATAATGCAACACTTTTTCTTATTTATTAATCTCCTATAACATGAATGATCACAGGAAAAATAAAACAAGTTAAAATATTATTCACTTTTTATTAAAAAATTTTAACTTATCAACAACATCGTTACATAAACTATAAAAAAATGCCTTATAAATATATGTCTCTAGTTGGATAAGTCATCTTAAGAGTTCAACTTCATTTATTAAAAATCACAGATTGAATTTATTGATTTACACCGGAACATTCGAATGATGCGTTCATAATGGTTTTTCATTTCGTGACGATTCCTGCAAGACTCAATTTGTTTAAATAAAGTTTGTTGTCCACAATTAAATTTAACGAAATGTTTGTTTTTTAGTATTCATCACAAAATCTTTACTTAAAAAGGCGGTCATACCAATAATGTCACTGTACATTGTCTATAATAAAAATTAAGGAAATAAATAAATTAAACTTAATGTTATTGTCATAAACCTAAAGTTATTATTTGAACTTTTGCTAAAGCCTTCATACATGTTAATGTGAGATTTATATGTTTCTTATATATCTTATCTATTCCGATTTTACCCGCGTAAGTCCTGATTCCGCGGGAATATGGGGAAACAGGTTCTTAGTAACAGTTTACGATGCGAAAGTAAAACATATGCTGACTTTCAAGTTAATCGTGTTAAAACGTTTGAAAATATTATGATGGGTATATATATTTATGTAACTCAGATGAATATAAAAGAAATGAGCTCTTCGCTAAAGCTTAAATTTATGAAAAATAAAGTTAATTTCTTATATTTAAAACGATTACTGGAAATATATATCTGTTAGCAATGCGTAAACCAGGAAATACAAGATATACTTTTTTATGTTACTGTTAAATACAGTTATTGCGGTTTGTTTTTGTAAGAGTTTAGGTACTGAAGGGGCTAAGAAAACAACTACAAAATCACTTAAAAGTAATACTTTTTCTAAGGAAACAGTGAGTAATCTCAGTGACGTTATCGAGTTACTAGCATTTGCTATACAATTTTATAAATTGTTACCATTACACTCCCTATCGTTTTTATTCCAATGTTTCAAATACTTTTTCTATAGTTATTGCAGATAGAAAAAATCTTAGAACGGTAAATTAATGAACTGTTAAAAAAATTAGACAGAAACATACCTATGCGGAACAAAACCAAACCTTGTCAAGGCAACAGATTTCGTGCGACAATTAAAGTACAAAAAGACAAAACGAAATAGGAAGCAAAATTGTTAGTCATCGTCTACGTCACCAATTTCGAAGCAAGGTCAAAAGAATTTTCCACATGTAGCTTTCTGTCTTTTCGATAGCTTTTTTAATGAATTAATAACTTAGTTATCGAGGCTTTGAAAAGTGTCAGTTTCAACTCAAGTTTACTGGAGATTACGCATCATATTCCATTTTAAACTCTGAGGGTCATGGACTGATCAATATCGAAGCAAGTTCAAAAGAACGTTCATTTATACTACACACCACCAACTTCCCAACTTCGGGCAAATATTGAGAAAATCTTAATAGAAAACTCAATATTGATTTTTGAATTGGCCCGACCCGAGACTCGTACCCAGGACCTCATGTCTGTAGTCGAACATGCTAACCACTAGACCAATGAGGCAGTATATATTAAATATATTTTTACATAATATGATCTATTTTAAGCTAGTCAAAGGCCGAATCATTTGTTGAAAAGAGTTTTCTACGTATACCTTACTGTCTTACCGGTAGCTTTTTTATTGAATTAATAGCTTAGTTGTCGAAGCTTTGAAATGGATTTCATTTTAAATAAAGATTTTGTACGATAAATATGCTTTACCAAATGTGTTTTTATTGAGGCTCTAATATGTAATACAGAAAACAAAAGAACTCTAGTCTACTTATGATTTAGTTTTATGAAATTTTTTTCTGTTTTAATTTACAATTTGGATTTGCGAGTTACTGGTTTTCTTTCAAGCGTCGACATACAATATTAACATCGATGTTAGTAATTCATTTTATAATTTCATGATATAAATATGCTTTTACTTTCTCATAGCTTACAAGTCCAGAAAGCAGAACTGGGGCAGAAAGCAATGGAACTGATTAAACATTTTAGTCCTTTTAACCGATATCAATAGCCCTGTAAATTTCAATAACAGGATTCACTTAAAATCAGGTGAAACAAGTGCTCCTTTGAAGGTTTAATTTAAAAACGGTTTTTCTGTGCAATGGGTTAACGACGATAATTTTATGTAATAACGTCATAAGAAAAGATGATAAATTGTTGCTGTAATATTGGAATTAGGCCGATCGCGCCTGTCTAACGCATATGACAATGAGTCATGCTTTTTCATACGTGCAGCCGGCAACCATTGATATATAAAACGTTTTGACGTTAAAAACGTAGTACTGCTAGCAAAGAATTATATGACTAACACGAATATACAAGAAGTATAGTTTCCTCTCTTGGAAAAATATATTTATTATTCACTTAACAGTGTTTAGTGGACAAAGATATCTGTGATACTTGTAACATGATTTGTGGCCTCAGCATCAGTTCATCTACATTTCATTTATTTCTTTGGGTCTCTGTATACACCCATGAATAGTACAGACTTGGTTGGACGCTCATATATTATGTAGACGAAGGGGAAATTGGCAATGAATACACTAGGCTCTGCTGGTCGTGAAGATCGGAAACCGAAAATGGCTGTGGCAGCTGCGGCTACCGTACCTAGAAAAAAAACAATCAAATTTTATTCAAACCAAATACATAATGTGTACACCAGTGTAATCTTAAATTATCGGTTTGACAAATAATAAATTACTGAAGACTATGTATGTGATAAGCAATACATCAATCAAATACCTTTTTACAACGAATTTATAATCAATTCGGGCACTTTTATTAGGCTTTCCACGAAGTACTTCAACCCGTTAACTTTACACTATATATCCTATCAATTATTCAAATCAATTATAAAATTTTATTCCATAATTCGATTTAAATTCATGTCTCAACACTTTCAAATATGTTAAATTATTCCTAAGATAGTCATCGTTGTTTGATGACGACGCATCAAACAACAAATGCCCTCTAATACTATAAAAAATGTTGTTATTTTACAATATAGATCAATAGTGATTTTGAAAAATTTATTGAGTTCAGTTTAGTCAAAAACTAAATTTTAGTTTAGGAATACAGTAAAAGGAAAATTTTCATTCTGATGTTTGTGAACATTATACACTGGTACTCACTTATTTAAACTACTTTTGACGACAAAATTTTAAGAAATGCAATGATATCATTGTTAATTAATTTTTCTACTACGTACCTTCCTCGTCAACTTGTATTTTGGCTTTATGAACTGCATCATCGAAGAGGATGCCGCTGTCATCAGACAAAGTGCTGAAGTTCGACGAGGCTTGGAATAAGTCACCTACGCCCAAGCTTTCTAGCACCTGAAATAAACGGGTTATTTGATATTTGTATCCTATGTGTAAACATTAAAATTTAAATCTGTATAATTCACTTTAGCAGAAGCCATCAGGGTGGATCTGATATAAAATACTATAGATGCTCGTAACTGTTGCCGGAAATTAGGGATAAAAAGTGTAGTAACCCAAGATCATCACATATAACTTTATATGATAACTAGCATCGATTATTTAAGCAAATATCGATCTGTTAGACGCTATAACGTCAAACCCAGCCACATATTCGGAACATTAGTTGGTAGTTTTTACAGGTGTGCGAATAATTCGAACTTATGAATTATTGGTTTCGAATCGAATGCTTATTCGAATTATTTATAAGTTTCCGATTAATTCGAATAATCCGAAAATATTCGAATTATTCGTAAATTATTAGTGAACTTTCGGGTATTATCAGTTCAGAGTTTCTTATGTTCAATATTTAAATATAAATTTAACTCTATATACATTTTATTCAATCCATGAAATATATTTACACAAAAATAAAACAAATATTATAGTATTCTTTTAATTCTTTAGTTTAAAGAAAACTACAATATTTGTTTTATTTTATAATGAAATAACAGAAATTATATCGTAGCAAATACGATATTCTAAGAAATACAACACTTGAAAATTTTTGTTCAAAAATAATAAATACGATGCTGAATGGGGTGATAATGAAGTTCGTTTATCTTTCACTTTCAAGTTTTCCTAAACATTTTTTAAACGAAAAGTATATTATTTGTGAGTCGAATATTTCGATACAAGATTTGAATTATTTAAATAGAAAAATTTTAAAATTCAGAGCTATTTCATTAATTCGCGAATTATTCAAAAATTTTCGAATCATTCAATTCGAATTTCGAATCGAATCGAATAGTATTATTAATTTTGATTCGATTCGATTCCAGTGATGTTCGGACACCCCTCGTAGTTTTCCATACAAAGGCATTTTAGCAAAATTTTCCTCCGTTATAAATAGATCGAGAATAGTCAGATCCAATGGAGTATACAACGTTGTTACAATAACTAAAAGTATAAATTTATTAACATTTATATAACCATTAAAATAAATTAAATTAAACTTACCGGTCTAAGAGGTAAACTTCTTTCAATGGTGAATTTCGGGATTTCAACAATAACTTCACGTCCCATATAGCTTTCCGTAACAACGTCAGCCAAACGGTCCGGTGTTAGATTCTTGATAATATTTGAAACTCCTATAAAATTGGAAACAGATCATTAATATAGCAATACTTACACACTAATACATTAATTAAGCTTCAACGTTTAATAACCAAAATTTTATCATAAAATATTGTGAAAAAATAAATAGTTTGTAAATATATTTTGTTACAAAATTATACGATTCATTCGCATTAAATATCCGATAATATATAAACCGCGCGACGTTTTAAAAAAATATCTCAATAACTATTACTTGAAATGTGATATTTATTGTTTATATTATTTACATTGCATTAGTCTATTCTTTAAAAAGCTAACCCAATATCTCTATCTGCGTTTTTACAGCACTCTTGAATCGTCAAATGTAGTTTTTTTCGTATGTTATTTAAATGTACTACTTTTGATGATTATAAAGACGACGATTGAGAATCTAATTTTACGAGGGTTCCTTTGCGCCCTAATCTGAGAAGAGCCCACAACAAACTCAGTCGGGTGTCCCTTTTTCTTTCTCATCATTACAATATGTATATCTCATTTATTTCACTTCCATTAGAACTATTCATTCACGCCCACGCTTTTTTAGTTTAGTTTAGTATGTAATAACGTTTAAAATGGTCTGAAGTAGACGTTCTCAATCATGTAATAAAAGTGCAGTAAATTTATATAAAGAATGAGAAGTAATTCCTCTTCAATAGTCTAGCATATATAAAAGATAGATGATAATACTCATTCACTCACGGAGTTGATGAATATATTCAAATATACGCGTCAGACCTATATAGAGACACTTAATAATTACACGCTTTATGTTGAAACTGATGTTATGATTAATTTAAAGCATTAAAGCACCGCAAGTAAAATAAGAGGTCAGTAATGAAAAATGATTAATGGCTTTCAAGGGAATGATAAGTGATCTCTCATAAACAAAGCACAGCGTGTTTTAAATAATCACTCGATTAGAAATCTAGGTTTTAAAGCACAAGACAGATGTAATGTTTATATGTAATTTACACTACATTATTTAAATGACAAGTAATTGAGCACACTTTATGTATTAACGACTATTGCAAGAGCAATTATTTTGAAATTGTATATTCTTAATGTTAAACTAAAGAGTTTTTAATCGAGGTTTTAAATATTGTCGAATAATTATCTTGCTTTTGTATAAAAATGAAGAATGATATTTATTTTAAATGTCTTTTTTTCATTACTGTCAGCTCTTTACTGTTATCTCACTTGATGGTAAGTAATGATATAGTCTAAGGTAAAAGGTAAAGCAGCAGGTAAAATATCTCTTATGTAGAAACTCTACACAGCTATCATATAAGAACTCAAACTTTTTATTTGGCGGGACGTCTTTACACGTAGAGTAACTCGCCACGGTCGATGGCGTCCACCAGTCAAATTAAATAATATAATTTCCTAAATTTACCCTGCCGGGAATCGAAGCCAGACCCTCTGCCAGCACCATTGTGCCAGCAAACGCCGTCAAAGTAAAAGATACGCGAGGGGAAATAAAAATGCAGTTGTATTTTTTTTTAATGATATAAAAATGTCATGAAGAAATATTGATGAAAGTGTAAAAGACTATTACTTATTTCAATGAGAACTGAGAAAATGGAAATTTGAACCGAACAGTATTTTTATTAAAACTAGCCTCGGTTTAATAATGTTCCTACATATATTTTATATCTTCAAACGGTTACTTTTAATAATCGACCATGGAAACTATATCTAGTCTAAATAAACTATCATCAAGAATGTACATTTTCCGAGTAATAATAAGACATGTAAAGAAATTTGTCATGATTTTCAAGCTGTGACACGAAAATAATTTGTCTGTGGAGAAATAAAGTGTGGTTAGTTGCTCTGTGGTCATTTGTCATGTCGGGTAAAATGGCGTTGGAATACTAGTTGGTTAATTTATAGTTTGTTTAATTTCATACGGCTGTCTTTTAAAATTAGATTTTGAAATTGTATCGCTATTCTTCTAAAGCAGTTAAATGACAGCGTGCGAATAATTGCTATAACGAAGTTAATTGCGACATACCATCTTTTATTGCGTATGGTGGAAGCAGGATGTACATGCTGATGTCATTACCCTTGTATGGCAATTCAAGGATTTGAGCTCCAAGATCATCGTTCACCACTGTAAACAAAAAAAATATAGCGTTAAAATGGATATTATATATTTTATGTCATATAGAGCATTTTATTTTTGAAGTAAAATTTTTACGGATGAAACGAGAGATTGGCGACTTGAAGATGTGCAGCGTTTTTTGTGCTAAGTCGTTTGAAGGTTGGGTAGTTTTAATTTTTACAAATAAAATGTGGTATTTTAATTTGCCACTCGTTTAATAATTTAATATACTTCATAAAAAAAAATATTTCATAAATTCTCTTTTCTAAGTTTTAAATTCAAAAACAATATTTAACAAATTCTAATATTGACAAAAAAACACTTGGCATTTTTATTTACAATTCGTCATTTGAGATTTCAATAAATTATTTGTATTATTATAATTTTCGAAACTTTTCACATTTTAATGACACTTAAATTCTTAACATATCTTCCTTTTTCTCTCCCTATAAGTCTCGGAAATCTTAAATTTTAGATTTGTATAAATATAAACAAGACAACAATTAATTTGCCAAAAAAAAATTTACTTTTGACATGTGTACTTTATACGCACGCTCTTTTAAATTATTTTTTTTACATTGAGGCGTACCTAAAACAATTACTAAAAATACCTGAAATTAACGCTAAATTTCACGGTTAAGTGATACTTGTGTTAGCCTGTTAACGTCTTGCGAATGACAAACAGGATCTACGAGTAAGGGAGGTTGGATTTGAAGGAATTGTACATCAAGCTACCTCATTGTAGATGAGCAGGTAATACCCCAATATATTGTGTGTAAATCTTATATGTGGCTGTTCTTTGTTAGGCACAAGTTTTTGTTATTAGATATCTTTAGGCAGACACATGTCTCTTTTCACACACACAACAAGAATCCACATCTATAACTATTGTGCCTTAGCAAATCTATATCTATTGACTATATCCAGGTATCTATTGACTCATCACGATATCTCTGGAACCATAAGGCGTAGAGACTTGAAATTTGGTAGGAATATGTCTTTTCCCGAGTAGAGGTCAGCTAAGAACGGATTTTACGAAATTCCACCCGGAAGAGGGATTGCAGAGGTGTTAATTAAAAAATTAAAATTTTCATATTTAAATAAATATTCAAACCTCACATTTACAAACTATATATTTTATGGTATGTAACACTTGGTCAGAATTTTTTTTCACCCTCAAAGAGCAGTGCAGGTATGTTTATTATTGTGAAACTATTTACCTAAATATTAATTTAGAAAATTTTCATTAGAAAATGCTACCAAAAAACATTCCACGCAGACGAAGTCGCAGGTTCAGCTAGTTAATAAATAAAGCTAAATTTATCCTTTCTATTTTTGGGCTTAAGGATTATATCAACTTTCGTTAAGATTCGGATTTTAATTATGGAAGTAAATGGCGTTTGTTTGTATTATAAGAGTAAATTGTACCGTTTGATTGTATTCAGTGAAAGATTTTAGTGTTGGCCTATATCTGTAAATCAATTTTATATTATATATGATGTCTCTCAATTTCAGAATACCAAAATAAAATTTATAGACATAAAGAGACTTACGTCTAAAACTTATTGTCCTATTCTCTTGTAAAATTAACTTTTATAGTGAGGTAATCTATTTTATACATAAAAACTTGATTTATAACTCAAGAACCGATTACAATTATCTGTGATTTGTTGGATTCATCTCTACTTTGATTAGCAGAATAATTATGAAATCGGATACTATTTGGAAAGACTGTGGGAATTGTATTACATATAAGTAACCAAAAATTTTAATACTCACTGTAATGGAAAGTTCCCTTCTGTCTCATGAATGGTACCAAGGTTTGTCGGGTCTCTGATACGATGAAAACTTGCTTTTTAGTTCTCTCAGCAGGGAATTTTGAAGCCCACACTCCCTTAAAATAAGCTGCATTTGCTAGAACCAACTTAGTTGATTCGGAGATTCCATCAGCAGGGATCAAATCCTTGATGTTGTTCTTTGTTATCTGAGCGACCCAGTTGTTGATTTGTTGACGTGCTTCTTGAGGATTTTTGTGGAAATTCTGCAAATTTTATCGGAACATAATATTTTCTCTCTTCTATTTTGAAATCCTACCGTCACTCCACACCCTCCATATATACAATACTCATTAAACTTTTCAATTCTTAATAAAATACTTTTTAATTCGTCCCATTCAATTTTTTAAAACATTTTTTTACTTTTAATAGATGATACTTGATGTTAATACAGTCATGTAAAATATTAATTTATGCAATTAGGTATAAGGTAAGCAGCAGCCTATTAACATCCCACAGCTGGTCACAGGCCTCCTTACTCACAGGAGAAAGGGTTTATGCAGATAGGCAAACCGAATTATTTATACATTAATTATTAATCGTGTCTGTGAAAAATTGTACTTTAAATTAATTATTATATCTTTCTTTATTATTGTTGACAGATTAGCGCTTGAATATCATCATACCTGATAGTAAGTAATGATAAAGTCTAAAATGGAAGCGTGTTAGTCTGTTAAAAGGTAATTCACCTCCGATGGTGGGGGGTGGCAACTAGCAACGGCCGAAGCCTCCCACTTATTTTTTATTTTACTTATTATAAAACGAACATTATAAATACCACAGAGATTTGCCCTTAATGTTTACATCTAATTATAATAAAAAAATTATTGTGTACAAATTCAATTACTCTTAAATACAGGATTTAATGCAATCGAATATGGGTATTCTTATATGTTTGCGTAAATTGCGCAAGTAAAAATCTTTTATATACATTTTTATATTTTTGCTAAACACTTTTTCTACCAAAATGTAGGGTAGTTCATTAATAAGGCAAGGATAAAGATAAAACGCAGTTCTCTCGTCGTATACATTGTTAGCTCGTATTGTTTGCAACCGGTCTTGCGTTTTCGTTCGTGTCTGTACAGAATGTGTTATTTTAATCGGATATTTTTCTTTCTTTACTAATGTATATTTAAATTGTTCTTGTACTAGTTATTTGCAATGTTTCAACAGACTTAGCTCTTTATCGCCGTACTCTCTTTTAATGGTAGAAGATACAATTTACTTAAAAATTTTAATTTATAATTTATAAGTATTATATTATATTTTGAATAAGTGTTATACGAATGGCAATAATTGCAGAAGCCGTAATGTATATGTATTTCTACAAGAGAATTATACAGCATCAGTTTGATTTTTAAGGAATACGCTTTCTTAAATTAATAATGTGTAATTACTAGCTGAACCCGTGACTTTATCGGCCTGGAATGTTTCTATGGTAGCATTTTCATTAATTAAGGCAAATTGTTTTATCAAAATGCCCTTTCAGCGTGGAATTTCCTAAAAATTACCTTTGATAGATTCTATTATACCAAACAAAATTCTGACCACGTTTTACATACCATAAAAGATATAGTTCGAAAATTTCAATGTTTTAATTAACACCCCCGCAGCCCCCCTTGCGGGTGGAATTTCGCAAATTCCTTTCTTAGCTGACCTCTACTCGGCAAAAGGAATATTCCTACCAAATTTCAAGCCTCTACGCCTTATGGTTCCAGAGATATCGTGATGAGTCAATTGATACCTGGATATCTCTTAAATATATATATAAATAGGAAGAAATTGTCTTAATTTAGTACAAACTTTATCGATGTGTTGGTTCCACTAAAATTTATTATCGATAATGAGTCCCAAGTACTTATGTTGATCCACGGCCTCAATCCACGGACATGTAGAAACATTTTTATTACTGTTGTGTAAGCAATTATGGTCGTGGATTATTATTATTTTTTTTCAGAATATGTCTTTCAGGTAGAGCGATTTTATACTAAGGAACTTCGTTTAATTGCAAACTGTATCATATACAAACTCCCAATTAAAGTCAAATTAATTTTTAAAATGTATTATAAAATAAGCAGCAAAAGCATAACTGTACCAGTGCATCCACGTCGCCGGTGAGGAGGTCAAGCAAACATTGACGGACATGCAAATCCGTGTCCACGAACATCTTGTTCGCGTTCGTAAATTCATAACTGTCGCTGTTATTGTTCACGGACCGAGACCGCTTGTCCACTTTGTATGCCATCAGCAAGTTCACCTTGTCCTGAAAGCGAACAGCAACATGTGAAATGTATGCAATTTGCAAATACGTCACTCAATACAAATCAATACTTAAATCCTTTGTAAAATATAACCTAATTAAAAACCAGTAATATAAAAATTAATGATTACTTAGACGATAAAAACACCTGGAAACGAAGCAATAGCTCTAATCTAAATGGAATAAATTAAAATCATATTGTAATGGTGATGAGGAAAAAGGGACACCTAATTGAGTTCGTTGTGGCTTCTCAAGATAGAACCCTGGCAACTCAAGATTTTAAGACATTCTTTATTATAATTTGTACATGGGTTATAATAAGAAAAAGATATTTCATTCAAAAGTGTAGTAAAGGCTTACTTGAATAGAGAATTTGAATTATCAATATTATTAAACTAGCTACTGCACGTGACTTTTGACTTAATTAGTATATTTACTTTCCCATAGGATAATCATTCTTCTTAAAAGAAAATATGATATAAAACATATAATAATACCTAAAATCAATAAGCAATTGAAATCCTCTGGGTAGGTGTAGTTCAGTTCTACATATTAAATTAAATTTAAAAATATGTTTTGCATTTGACGATCAGTAAGATTTACTTATAATAGATATATTGTTAAATATCGTGTTCACATAGAAACATTACATATATTGAAATGAAATTACCTGTGCGTCTGAAATACGTAAAGATTGCTTTAAAGCTTTCTCTGTTTCTCCGCCAGAAGCGAAATATGCAAGAAGTAAGGCATGATATACAGAAAATGGTGAGAAAAATATATTATCATCTGGCACACTGTGGTTTATTGTATCAAACAAGTTTAAAGTGAACGTCAACTGATTTTTGTATAAATTTGCGCGTGCCTCCGGATGTAATTTCTTAGATGCATCATCTTTGGTGAAACATTGACTGTTTACTGTTGTAGATATCGCCAGAAATAAGACGACGCCTAGTTTTAGCATTCTGATGATCCTGAAACAAAAGAGCAACAGGTGTGAAATAAATTAAAAGTGCGTGCGTATAAAGTACACATGTCAGAAGTGAAACTTCCTTGGCAAACCGATTTTTAAGTCTGTTTATATTTATACAAAACTAAAAATTTATTGAAATCTCAAATGAGGAATTGCAAATTATTTTTGTCAATATTATGAAAAATAGCATATTAAATTATTAAATGACGAGTGGCAAATTAAAATGCCACATGTTGTTTGTAATTATTAAAACTACCTAACGTTCAAACGAATTAGCTTAAAATACGCTGCACATCCTCATGACCTTTTTTTTGGTTTTTCCCCTAATGCATCTAAAGAAGTTTCACTTCAAATAGATCCAAAACTGACCAAAATCTTTCATTCCGCATATACGTTACGTAAAGCAGGTTAATCATACAACAGTCCATATCAAATATGTGCATATAAAAATAAACAAGACGGATGGGCTTTTCCCATATTACCGTCAGGGTTACTGCGACCATGTCATACGAAACAATCGTGACTAACATTTGCATTGTATTGCAAAGGTTACATGTGACGTAGTACATTAGTTATACATAGATTGAATTTAATTGAAACTACTACTATAAAAGTAAAACAACTTTGCCATTATGTGTGAAAAGTGTAGATAACATTGGCTTGTTTTTGTTCCGAAATTATTCCAGGGATGAAATTTATTTACAATTCGACATTTGAGATTTCAATAAACTTCAATCAATTCAATTTAAATTCACTTTTAACTTTTTTTTTAATTGTTGTCTCATCGTGCAATCAACTTCCACTACAGAACATAGGTCTCTCCTAATGATATTTCTTTCTAAGTAAGACTTACTAGCGCTAATTCAACACAGTTCCGAGTCTAATGATAGGTAATGACTTAAAAACTATAAAACATTTAACTGAAACCAAATTAAAAAACTTAGAGATACATTTATGTAAGAATATATGAAAACACAGAATACAGAATCAACACTTATCATTTGTTCTTATATCTTTGTATAGAGTAAATTTTGTATATATGTCGCATGTGCGTATATATGTATTTTTACGATATAAACACATTTTGTAATTAAAAAAATATTTATATGATGGTCACAATAGTTTGCTATTAGCTGACTTCCGGCACAGTTTTTCAAACTATGAAATGGAAATGATGGCATAGAAATATTTTAAAACTGTTAGCAATATTTCCTATAACCGAGTTACAAAAGTACGTTTATTATAAAAAAAAACTTGAGGTGGGTAAGACAACACGAAATAAGTGAAAACTTCATTAAACGTGATTAATAATTAGAAATACATTTTTTTGTTCTATATACTTTTATAACAAATATAATTTATAATTATCTATAAATGATTGTCAGTAATATATAAATCAATAGCTGTTCGTTAATCTCGCTAAAGCTCGAGAGCGGCTGGACTGATTTGGCTAATCTTGGTTTTGAATTAATTGTGGAAGTCCATGGAAGGCTTAAAATGGGAACAATATGAAAAAAGTGCTTAGAATATAGTGAAAGCAATTATTTCGCTTTCTTTAGAAACCATTCATAGTCGTTTAGAAATCAATTAAATTCAAAATAACACAATTTCTGATCGCAACTATATATCTGGACGTAAAGGTCGCGTATTTTTGATTACGAATTATTTTATTCCGGTTACCGTACTGTTTTGAGACAATTTTTTTATAAAATTGAAACATTCTACAAGTATCATAAAGTGTTTTTATTTATTGATTCTGAGGCATTACGTAGTTTGCCGGGACAGCTAGTGTTATATAAAATAGTAAATCAAAATATAGCAGTGACATATAGACTCTATGTGCCTTAGTCAAAGAATTTTTAATTGCTGAGAGTTTTTAGCGCTTGACTGTGATCTCAACTGATGGTAAGTGATGATACTATCTAAGATGGCAGCGTGCTAATCTAGTAAGAGACGATATACTTATACGACGACGATATATGGTTTCTACACAGCATCGTACCGGAACACAAATCACTTTGTTTGGCGGTAAGTCTTTGCTGCTAGGGTAGTAACTAGCCACGGCTGAAGCCTACCAATCCAGACTAAGACAAATTACAAAATACAATTTCCTAAGTTCACCCTACTGGGAATCGAACCCAGGGCCTGTGCTAGTAAAGCGAGTACTCGCATCACTACGCCAACGAGGCCGTCAAAAAGCCTGCTTTATTCGAACGGTATCAGCTCAATCATATTCGATATCGACAAAATTTATTCCACAGTGCACTTAAATACATTTTCGCTTCAAATACCTCATAAGGCTTTTAAATTGTATGGCCTCGTTGAGTCGATTGTACAGTAACAAAATTTATATCGGAAGTAAGTCATCATAAGTGGCACGCAGCGTTATTAACCTCGCGTTTTCTTTAATGTCCAAATGACGCGAGAGGGATTCCCAGCCATCCTTGGACAATTGGACAATAGCTTAACAACACTCGGGTTTCCCTCGGCGTTGCAGATTGTAAAGAGAAAGTCGAACGCGTCACGTTACACAACCGGATCGTCTAACCGTGTCAATACGTACAATTTTTAAGATTAAATGCATTTAACATTTGCCTGGCTTATCATTTTGCTTTTCAAATTATATATATAATAAATAGGCAACAAAAAAAACACTTAAATGGAGTATATAAAAATGGAAGAGGTTAGAAAGTTTTTTGATAGGTGAAACAAACTTATATGACACAAATGTATTTGCATAAAAAATTGGTTGTCAGTGAAATCGATTTACGGGCGATAATTTTGTGTGATAACATTATAAGAATACATTGATGTAAAATTGTCGTTATTATAAGCAATGGGATTGGGCCGATCGCGCCTCTCCATCGCAAGCGGAACGTGAAAATGATACATGCTTTTGTGCGTAAAGCCAACGTTCATTGACTTATAAGACGTTATAACATCAAAAATGTACAATATATGCACAAGCGACTCACCCCGGCTTCAAACGGAGAGAAAAGAATATTATACCCACATACATCATACAATACGCAACAATTTGATGAGTCAATCAATAAAGAGCTTGTAAATAAGTAACCAAAGAATTCACCGTCACGTGAATCCTGAAGCAGCTAAACTTCTTGAAGTTACCCAAATAAAGAGAAGAATTAAAAGAACTTAAGAATGATTTTATAAACATTAAGCGTGAACTAAGCATAGACTTCAAAATTAGATAAAACAAGTACATTTTAAGTCAATTATATATCTTTTTATTTATTTATTTCTTAGATAAGCCAACAACATTTATGTACAAATGTATGGATACAGAAAGAGGGTAACAAGAAACAATATTACATAACATAAACGTCACTAATAGGCTTATAAAGTAATTACATAATCTACATTAAACTAATTATAAACTAAGAAAAACTGTTAAAATGTAAATTGACGAGTTCAAAGAGAGACAAAAAATCTACGCTAATAATGCAAGAACTTTGCGACGAAAACTAGCTACTTTGGGATCGAAAATTTTTGATATATATATATCACAGATTAGGTAAAAGTGTTAGCACTAATTAGTCTATAAGGCTAAATTGTAATCTCACGTTACATGCGGATTTGATATAAAAGTAATATAATGGTTACAATACGTCTAGTAGTATTATATAGATATTACAAACATAAAAATAAAGTAAAACACTGGCTCACTTATCACAAGTTCTTCAAGACTTTCGAAATATCATCACAACGTAAGGATTCCCTCTAATCCGACGGCATCGGAAAATACATGGGATACAGCATTGTTTCGAAAAATATAAAACAATACAAGTTATAGAACTCTATGGAAATCCCTAATTACGCACAAATACAACAACGATAGCAGCGTGAAGTGACGATTTACCAAGCTTAATCATTCACAGCTGTACTAAATGTATGCTAATTACTTCATTACTTAATTGATTATGTTTGCCGCGAGATTATTCCCGGGAAATACGTGATCAATACACCCCATTACCAACGACCACTTTAATACGTTTATAACGATAACACTTTCGTGTTAAAGGAATAAATATGTCTTATGGAAGCACCGTTAAAAGTTACCGTTGCATTTTATGTGTACGCAACATTTAATAAAACAACGTTATTACTGTATATAAGTTGGCAAAACTCAGCTTCACCTAATGATAAGTGATGACACAGTCTAAGGTGTTAACCTAATGAATCATATTTATATATTAGGAGGTTTTTTCCATTCCTTTTTTTAATTCACAGTCCTCCAATATATGTTATTGTGATTTTGGGGCCAACCTGGAACCAAATATTCGGGACCAGTTCGTAGTCAGTTGGTTCTGATTTGAGTTTGACTGTAATAGAGTAGAGTAGACTAGTAATAAAGTAGAATTTGATCGTTGCCATGGTAATTTGTCAACATGCCTTGAATAAAATAAGATTGGTTCAAAAACGTTATTTAATTTACGGATATTAAACTTTTATTCTTTAGTCGCATCCGCGTATGGATTTTCTGTTTGTTCAGCAATCCGTAATGAGGCCGAGGTACTCTTTATTCTTAGACTTGCATAAGAGTTTGAATGGCACGACACGCTAACGGAATCACAATGAACTACGTTCCTATTCACCAAAGTAAAAATTTGTCGTTACAAATCTCTAGACTAATACTAGCTGACCCAGCCAACGTTGTTTTGCCATCCAATAACTATAATCGGAATTACAAAATAGGTGTTTGTTATAGAAAGGTTTTCACCTTTCTTTAGTGTTGTATGTAACTTTTCATTTCCACATCATAAAAAAATAAAAACATAAAATTTTGTCCAAAAGATTAGGTGTTGTCCGATTCTCCATTCTAGCCGATATCCATGCTAAGTAAGTAGCAGCCCCTTAACGTCCCTCCACAGGCCTCCTCACTCGCATGAGAGAGGGTTTTTAGAGCATAGACCCACCACGCTGCTCCATTGCTGATTGGCAGGCATCCATGCTAAGATTCACGACAATCGGTCGAGCCGTTTCGGAGTTCAACTTCTAAAACCGTGACACGAGAATTTTATATATTAGATTATAAAGCTGAAGAGTTTGTTTGTTTAAACGCGCTAATATTAGGAACCACTGGGAGTATTTGAAAAATTCTTATAGTGTTAGATAGCCCATTTATCCAGGAAGACTATAGGCTATATATCATCACCCTTATAAAACAATAAGAGCGGTGCACCAATGAAGAATGTTTCAAAATAGGATTTTTACCTTTTGAGTGTTTTCGCTGCGTACTCTACGTAAAGTGTTAAAGTTTCACAAAAACTTTGTATGAATGAATTATTCCCCTTTAAAAGTTCTATAAAAAAGTCTAGGACAGAATACGTCTATCTTTTAAGGTTAACTCACTACAACCATTTTTATTTTTGGCGGTACGACTTTGCTGGTAGGAGGATAACTAGCCAGGCAAAAGTCCCGAATCATAAATTAGAAAATCCAGACAGATAAATTGAAAAATGCATTGTCGTAAATTTATCCTACCGGGATAGAACCCTAGACCTATGATAGCAAAGCGTGTACTCGCACCTTTGAGCCAGCGATGCCGTTGATTATGTCTATAAGTAATCTTAATAAAATCTGTACTACAAAGAAAACTCGCGAGAATTAAATTATAATATCAATATATACAAAAAATGAACTAGAACCACAATTGTGCCTTTTATATTTTTATTCAATCTAATTGAAATAAATAAAGAAAATATCTAAAAAAAAATTATATCATAAATGAAGTAGTATATTACGGAAATTTAAAATTATGATATAAGTTTACTACAAAAATATATAATTTCACTAGGTATATAATTATTAAGTCAATAGCTCGTCCTTATAATGATACTCATTATATTTCAAAATAAAGCTATTTTAATAATTTCTTTTTTATCTAAATTACATATAATCTTTTTCGCTTTACCACCATTAGTAAGATAAAAACCATTTACATATTTCAATGTCATTGTTTTGAGGATGATTAGTGCCTTGTTGTTTGGAATAGTATGAAAACTAGCAAATATTTATTGCAAGCTTAAGCAAGGAAGTCCCAAGTTCTATACTCGACAAGGTAAAAGAAAGCTTTTTTATTTATTTTCTGGAACGCAACGATAGTACTTGTGGATAAGCTTGTACTTGTACTTTTATTTATTACTGACAGGTTAGCGCTTGACTATGATCACACCTGATGGTAAGTGATGACACAATCTAAGATGGAAGCTAATCTGGTAAGAGGCAATTTACTTCTATGTCAAATCAAGTCAAAATATTCCTTAATCAAGTAGGCTCAAAAAGCACTTTTGAATCGTCAATAGTCTGTCTGTTGGTAAGAAATCTACCATCGGTTCGGAAAATTGAATCTCCACTAAGAAGAAACCGGCTAAAAACTCAACGGTTACTCATTTAAAGATGATTGTATGTACAATGTGTTTTATATTTTGCTTGTGTGCAACTGGAATCAAGTCTAAACATTTTTGTTGCTTAAATAATCTTCAACTTTATAGTATAAAAGTTTACGATATATTTCTTAAAATTATATTTTCAAATTAATATTATCTTATTAAAAATGCGTCTACTCAACCCGACAATTGATCTCCGAACCTTCTTCGCTCTAAAATATGGGAGTACAAGTTTGTTTTTATTTCTTGTATTAAAATTGTGTATTTCACTTTTTTTGTTGTATAAGTGAATATCATTATGGATATATGATATTACTGAATATGTATTGCGACGGTACTGTGAGAATTGATAATTCTTTGAATTTATCTCTTAGAGAAGCGCGAGATCCTAATTTATATTTGGTTTCTACACAGCATCGTACCGCGAAACAAATCTCTTTAGCGTAAAGTCTTTGCTAGTAGACTTACTAAACTAGCCACGGCCGAAGCCTTCAGTTTAGACTCAGACAAATTAGATTACCGGGGATGAAACTCGAGACCTATGTAAGCAAAGCGATTACGTGTCCCACTGCGCCAGCGAGGCATTCCGGTATAGGTAGGTAGAAACCATTTATCGATTCAAAGGACTTAATAATGTTAATATGCTTCCATCGTAAGATTGTATCATTACGTGAGATAAATCCTAATCTGTTTGTAATCAGAAGAGATCAACTGCAGGTGTTTATGCAATCATGGGAACTCAATCGCAAACTGAGCAGATGGTGGTGAGACATTAAAGGGCTTACTTTCCTTTTTTTTCACGAGAGGGGGGAGGGAATTTTCTAAAGATACCCGGCCTTTTCGGAAAAGGCCAGTCATGTAGGAATATACCTACTAAAGCCCCCTATGTGGGCCTCCTCTCCACATATAAGGCGACATCAGGCTCTCCAAGGAACTTTTATCTGGTGCCGCGCTTGTGCGATGACTTACGCAACCCATGATCTTTTTTTTAAGGCTACTTACCTTATGTTTTGTTAATCAAAACATTTAACTAACACGTAGACAATTTTTGTAGATTTAATAATATAAATACACATTTCATTTAAATAAATAAATAAAACCATTCCGTTAGTGGATACATACTAAAATATTTCAATTAGTTGTAGCGATAAAGTGGCAGAATACTCTTCCAATTACACATCGTTCATTAAACAGGCAAAAATCTACTATAATCATGTATAAATTCTGCTGTTCTTGCCATACTACGTCAACTATAAGAAAAATATATTTTAAAGAACTTGTAATGAAGTTTAAGACTGAATTCTACGAGTCCTAATTATAGTGTGGAAAGATATATTAATAAATATTATTAACATTGACCACAAGTTCTACTGATAGTGTAGAAAAATAGTTTTCCAGTTACATACAGTTATACGTTTCTCAGAATGTGAGCAATAAACATTCCTCTTACGTTTGCCAGAATCGTCATTGTATTGAACTTATATTTTCCACAGAAAACATCTTACGTGCATTGTAAGAACTTTCGAATTCTAGTAGTCTCAACGTAAATAATGATTTTCTTCTCAATGAAAGTGAAATTCAAGGTACGTACAATTTTTTTTCATTTTTCGTACAAAACTTTGAATAAGAATCATAACATAGACTAGAAAAAATAATTCTAACAGAGTTTGTGTTAGGAAATATTCAATCAATTCTATTCGACAGAATTTTTGCCCGATTATTTTTCCTTTTTTATTACAGACAGGTATATGAGGTCTAAGATGGAAACACAGTAATCTGTTAAGAGGTAGGTACCTCTTATACTTTCTATACAACATTGTACCAGAACACAAATCTCTTTTCTTGGCGGTACGTCCTTGTTGGTAGGGTGGTAACTAGGTATGACCGAAGCCTCCCACCAGGACCATTAAAAAATGCAATTTTCTAAGTTCGCCCTACCGGGGATTGAAAGCAGGACCTCTGCTAGCAAAACGAATAGACGCACCACTGTGCCAGCGGGGTTGTCGCTTTTCCTTTTATTTCCTACAGCGAATCAAAATAAAAACTCCAGCGAAGGCATTAATATTATTTTTTTTTGTTTAACAAAAAATAGACGCTCTATTTCTCGTCTTGTATAAACAACTAGAATTATTACTCGTGTAAATTAGGACAACCACGTCATAAATCAAGTAATTTTTCATCATATTTTTTATTCTATGATTATGGACGTAAACTGCGTTGATGTCTTTGCTGGTAGGGTGGTAACTAATCACGGTCAAAGTCTTCCACCATTGAAAGACTCCCACAAATACGAAAATAGAATTTCGTATATTAACCTTGCCAAGAAATCAACCCAGCAGGACCCTTACTAGGCGAGTATTCGTACTTTTGCGCCACGATCAAAAAGCTTGATAACAACAATGTTATAGACTAAAACAATATTTTACATAGCAATCCTTAAATTTCAACATCGAGCTTAACGGATACAAATATAGTAAAATAAGTAGCAGCCCATTACGTCCCACAGCTGGGCACAGGCCTCCTCAGTCATATGAGAGAGGGTTTTTAGAGTATAGACCCCACACGACGCTCCACTGCGAATTGGCAGGCATATTACACAAGTTCAATCTCTATTCCTTCACTCTCATGCTCCGATGTGACGAGACACCACCCGAGAGAGATCAGGCACAGGACCGACGGCCTAACGTGCTCTTCCAGGAACAGGGATACAAATATACTAGAGCTAAATGTTATTTCATCATCATTGTATCCGTACACTTCATTGCTGAAGGTTATACCTGCTCTGATATGTCTTAGTGGCTGCATGGAGCTGCGTCCATTTCTATTGTTCTTTCTTTGGTAGTACGAACGGGTAAGAGAGCGACCTCTTAGTGTTTTTCTTCGACCTCCCCTACTACGACCAGTCCAGGTCATCTGGCTATTTTTGTTTGATATAGCCAAAGTAATAGAGTTCTCGTTGGTTGTAGGAATCACCTTGTCGTGATGTTGAATTCTGCGGCGGTGGGTCTATTTGTCCTTTTAGCTGTCCAGTGTTATTTGCAACATTCTCCTCAAAAACTACAACGCAAAAGCCTCTTGTCATTTTTTTCCGAAAATCCCTCAATAATCAGCATATTCGGCAAGAGACACGTGATCCTGGGTTCGAGGTCCGGATCGAGCGATTCAAAAATCGATATTGAGTTTTCTATTAAGATTTTCTCAATACTTGCCCGAAGCTGGAAATTTGGCGGTGTGTTCCACCACCGTACCTCGGAAAGCATGTTAAGCTGTCAGTCCTGCGCTTGAGATTTCTCCGATCGTGTTGCATTGCCGTCACATCGGACTATGAGAGTAAGGGAATAGAGAGTTCACTTGAGTACACTATGCCTGCCCACCTGCAGTAGACCGGCGTAGTGCTTCTAAAAACCCTTTCTCGTACGAGAGAGGAGCCCTTTGCCCAGCAGTGGGATGTTAATGGGGTACTACTTACCTTGCCAGATAGACCATTATTCAGAGCAGTATAAAAATTATATAGATTGAGAATAATATAAATTATGTATGATAAATAAAATTTATGTATGAAGAACAAAATATACTTTTCCCTATTTCGGAAATGCTTTCATTTTATTTAATTATACGAATTCTCATACATGAGACGATAATGTTACAACTTGTCTTATACGGTAACGATGTCATAACTTAAAGTAATAACAAAGTGTATTTACAAATACCTAACAATCTGCTATGAAAAATAATGTATAGGAAATCATAACAGGAAAATATAGTATGTTTCACTCAAGTGTGTTTATCAACGTGTTAATTTTAATCTATAATTTGTGCAAGTACGACATAGATTCTCATTTCAATGACCGACGACGGCATTCGTCATAGTAAATTAGAAAGCGTATGTGCTAATCAACACACAACAGAAAAATAAACGCTCTGTTTAATCTCACATTATATATTATACACAAACTTTATTAAAAGTGTAGATATTGGTTATAAATTGTATTGGAAATATAAGTAATCTCGAAATGCATAAATTATTAGTCATAACTTCGTTGTATAAGTAAAAGTTTGTTGTAACTTTGCTGTCATCGTCTTCTATAAAGAAAATTATCAAATTAAAGGCACTTATGATCTCATACTCTGTCACTGACAGGACGTATCTAATAAATATTTATATATTACTAAGAAGCAAAACTGGACTTACCGTTTATAAGAAGTCCTATAAATATCGTTTTGATATACACAATTATTTGAATAACTGGATGGCGTTGATCTTTTATTTTAGTTGTTATAACAGTGTGTTTATTAATTTATTTAGGGCGAAAATGAATAACTGAATTTAATATTATGATAACCGTGCAACAATAACGTTGTATTGCAACGAAAATCTGTGTCCGACTGAAAGAGGGCCAGCCGCTATCCTCTTTTATGTTAGTGTTTGTAAACTGGTATGTGGTTGCGGACGAGTCTGCCTTGTCGCTGACAAAAGAAGGCTACTTCAACGATGTTTCATTTCTGTTTGCCTTGCGATTCCCAGAAAACATTTATTTTACTCTATATTATTATCCCATGACATGTAAATATACTACACAATATAATTTTAGAGATGTCAATTAATAAATTCAAAGTCCTTTTTAAAAGAAAGTTGATAGAAAAATCGTATTATAAGTTGCAAGATTACTTGGACGATAGAAACACGTAGGAGTAAACGTAGTGTTCTAATTTGAATTGAAATATATTAAACTAATATGATATTGTAATGATGATGGTAACAAAAAAAAACAGAATACCCGACTAAGTTTGTTGTGGGCTCTTCTCAGATCAAGGCGCGAAGGAACCCTCTCTTGAGTACCATCAACAGACGTACATTAGAATTAGAGTATGGATAAGAGAAATGTATATGTATATACATATATATATGTATAGAACTTCCTAAGAATTTAAAATACGTATTATTTTAAAATGAGATACAATGTTTGAAATACATTTGACGCATACACATTTATGTTCTTAGTCTAATAAAAACAATATTTTTTTGTACACAACTTTGAATAAGAATCATAATTTAGACCAGAAAAAATATTTCTAACAGAGTTGGTGTAAATATTCAATCAATTCTATTTAACAGAATTTTAACCAGATTATTTTCCTTTTTTTATTGCTGATAGGTTAGAGATTGACTTTAATCACACTTGATGGTAAGTGATGAAACAGTCTAAGATGGAAGCACGGTAATCTGTTCGGCAGTATATCTCTTATGGTTTCTACACAGCTTCTACACATTGTAACGGAACACAAATCTCTTTGCTTGGCGGCACGTCTTTGCTCCCACCAGGCGAGACACAGGCAAATTCGAAAATAACAAAAACTATAAAATAAGGTAAGGAACAAATGTAAAGCAAAGGAAATATAATAAAAGAAAATTTAACTTAAATGATACTTCATGGAATCTTATTTCTAATATAGTCCTTAAAGGTACTTTTTTATTTTACGGCATTTCCAAGAATTCAGAACTTTTCATTCAGGAATACAATATATTTAGAACAAGGAATATTTTATTTTCAATATTAAATATTTCTAGTTTAGATTTAATAATATTAATTTACTTTGAAGACTTTATTATAATGTCGAGTCCATTTCGACATAAGAGTTAATATGGGAAATACGATGTCGAACCACTCGACGTAGGATCGCAAAGGGTTAAAATTATTATTTATCGATTTATGGACATCTATCTATATAACTTTGTATATACAATTTTAATGAAATTGTGTATGTGTGGCTTAGATTGACAATTCCTACCTGATTTCTCCATATTTACACAGGATCGGAAACTACGCCGCTTTCATCGTCTAAACAGGTTGAATCACTCATTCATTCAACGAGTTATTTTACAGTTAACGTATCTCTAAGATTATTCGCCCGATTGACTTATAACAACTATCCCTTTCGTGATGTCAACGCTCACTAAGAACGGTTTCCCCATATTCCCACGAGGTCAGAAACTACGTTAGTTAGTTATATATTTAGTCCTATAGGTTTAAATATACGTTAGGCTTTTTTATTTATGATTTCAAAGTAAAGGTGATTTGATCCGTTCATCTGTCCGTTTGTTTGATCGCAGTAATCTTTGAAATAGTTGGCCCGGGTTTGATCTTGAACAATGACAATACAATAATTTAAACCAGTAGGCAGTTTTTATTCAACTTCAAATATTTAATAATCTTTGAAGTCGTTTTTTAAAACGTCGGATTTATTTGGAATTCTGCACACTTGTGACCGACGACAATACAATGATGTAAGAAAATGGGTCAATTGTTTTTTTAATCTCTACCTAAATAATTTTGAAATTGCTGGTTACAACGTTACTATTTTCTAACCTCAATGGATATAGATGTTAAAGCGCATGCATCCAACGAACGCATCGTGCGTCATAAACCGCACAGAAAATCCCCGTGTACGAATATATGATTTAAATGATAGGGGCACGAATTCAATTAAATTTATTTAAATTTAGCATTCTCTGAAAATCTCCATCTATAGCCTAGTTTCCCATCTTGCGGAAAAAGTAATTGTTACATAAGTTTATAATCATATCCGTTAAAGGATGTATGTTTTTATAGTCTAGTGGCCAGCTCGTTTGGCTACAGACGTAACGTCCTATATTGAGTTTTCTATAAAGAAATTTCTCAGTATTTGCCTGAAGTTGTGTAATTAGCGGTGCTCCAACCCCATCCATAGGAGATCACATTAAGCCACCGGTTCTGCGCCTGATTTATCTCCTGTCGTGTCGGATTGCCGTCACATCGGACTATAAGAATAAAAGAATAGAGTTGGCTCTCATCAGGTCCTTCCCCGTGGAGCAATATAGTAGGTTTAAGCTCTAAAAAGCCTCCTTTCTATGAGTGAGGTGGCAGAGGAGGAACTTTAATGGGCTGCTATCCTACATTTCACCTTGTATGTTTTAAAACAATTAATAAATAGAACTAAAACCGAAAATGGCCTGTATTTAATATATTTCAGATAAACCAGCTTATATTATAAGTGTGTTATTTGCTATAAACAAAGATCAAAATATATTCCTGCTTTGACTAAATAATCACGCAATGACAAATTTTACTTAACCGTTCGCATGCTTTCTTTTTGTTTTTGAAGTGAAACTTCTTTAGGCGCATTAGGGTAATTTTTTTGCGGATGAAACGCGTGATTATCGTCACGAAAATGTGCAGCGAATTTAATTTGAATGTTAGGCAGTTTTAATATTTACAAATAACATTTTAATTTGCCACTCTTCATTTAATAATTTATCATACTATTTTTCAGAAAATATAAAATAAAAACATTTCATAAAATGTCTATTCTAAATTTTAAATTCAAATACAAAACTTAGTTAATAATTTCTAATATTGACAGAAAACACGTGGCATTTTTATTTACAATTCGTCATTTGAGATTTCAATAAATTATTTGTATTAATTTTCGACACTTTTCATTTTTTAATGACAATTAGATTCCTAACACATTATTTTCCCTCCCTCTAATTCTCGGAAATGTAAATATTTAGATTTGTATAAATATAAATAAGACCTAATAATTAGTTTGCCAAAGAAGTTTCACTTCGAACATGTGTACTTCGTACGCACGCACTTTTAATTTTTGTTTCAAATACGATGTCCGAAAAAAGGTAAAATTAAGAACACACAGAATAATCAATGTTGAATTAAATGTTATAAATTTACTGCGACGCTACCAATAATATTCACTGTATAATAGTTTGTAAAATTTCGTCTTTAAAATTGTTATTACAGTGTATTTAGTCCACGCCGAACAAACACAAAAGAAGTGCTGAAAAAAAAATATGTTTAGTCCAATATTCATGAGCTGTGTCAGTAGAACACAGGCATTCACTTGGACAAGTAGAAAGTCTGCGAAGTTCACATGATCGATCTATTGTTATATATCATTTAAGGCAGATTAATAGCGACCTCAATATAATCTCTGGCTACCCGCAGTGGAATTGTCCGATTCAAATCGAAATCAGAAACTTAATTAGGTTAAATAGCCATAAAAATTGCAATTCTCATGCTGTCACGATATTTTCGTTTACATTGACAATATATATATTGCAAAAACTAAATAATTTTCATCGTCATCATTATTTGTACTCGCATTTCATTAATTTTATCATTATATAATTTATTTATTTTTATTTATCTTTATTAAAAGGCACTTGTCCCAGTTTACAGTTTAGTAACATAAAAAACAAAACAAATACATAAAACATACAGAAAAAATCAAAACTTAAATTAAAATTAATAATAATAATAAATAAATTTTAAATTAGAATACAATCAAAATTAAATCTAATAATAATAAAAATACTAAATAAATCTAAGGGTATAAGGCTTCCTCGTCATTTTCGTATTTGTACAAATTTATAGTATGTTGTACTTTTTTATTTTTTATTTTTGTCACGATGAACTGCAAGCCAATACTTAAGAATGGAATTCTTCGGGCACTCCGAACACATCTTGAGAAAATCTATAGCAAACAACATTTAATTTGGGAGTTCAAAGAGATAAATAGGCTTATTTAACTTCTAAACTATCTCATTTTAATGAAACTTTGTACTTTTAGCCAATAGAAGAGGAGTCTATGTAATTATAATTAATATACACTTTTATACGTTCTCGCGTAGGTCAACTTATTTATAATATTCATTTTAAAGCTTTCATTAATCGACTATTCTCTTGAGACAAGGTTAAATATACGATTTATTAACTCCAAAATGATCATAAAACAAAACATTTCGAATCCAATCGTTGATTTTTACCAGCAAAACCTGTATATAGCACAAATTATGACCTAGACCGTTAACAAGGTCGTTACGATATATCTCAGGCGTTAACTCAAATGCAACAATTTAATTTGTTGCCATTTATCTGATCTATGCTCTAAAAACCATCTCTCCTACGACTGAGATCTGTGTCCAGTAGTGAAATATTAATGTGCTACTACATACCTTATCTTGTGTGAAATGAAATTGAAAAACGCGTTCTGCAGCTTGTAAAGTTTATCTAAATAAAAATCATTAACAAATTATCAATCACATAAACAATTGACAATTTGCGAGATACCAATTTTTAACCTAAAATAAATAAAATTCAAATTTTTATTTATTACATTTCTATTATCTTAAAGCACACTGCTTTTGTAAGTTGCCTACACGTTATAAAAAAAGAAACCTAGTAAGTCATTAGATCTTTAAAATCTATCATCTTGGTTTTTTGGTGAAAGAAAACATCGTGAGGAAAGGAGTTACTCTAGGGTATGTGTGACCTGCAAACCACAGTGGAGAAGTGTCGTGGGTCTATGCTCTAGAAACCTTCTCTCCTCTGAAGAAGATGGCCTGTGCTCGACAGTAGTACGTTAATAGACTACTTACCTTTTATATATTCATGTTTTTATATTTAATTCATGATCCGTGGCTTTAAAGGGCAATATTATCGAATTATTTATTTAAACCATTCTAGAATCCCCCTGAAGATACACAAAATATTTCACAAAATTTTTCCAGCCGTTTAAAAGGAGTTCAGTGACATACACACGCTCGTAAGACAATATATGTATATACAAGCTGAACGTTTTTTTTTTGGTTTGAATGAGTAGCATTTTCATTAATTTAGGCTAATTGTTTTACAAATAATAAACATACGTATAAATACTTCAATGAGTTATTTACTGTGTATTACTGCAAAGAGTTTATAGTCCTTTTTCATGGCCCTGGATTATCGCTGTACCAAATGTCAATCAATTTCGTAGAATCCGTTCTTAGCTGACCTCTACTCGGCAAAAGGAATATTCCTACCAAATTTCAAGTCTCTACGCCTTATGTGATGAGTCAATAGTTAACAGCCCCGCAATCCCCCTTGCGTCTGGAATTTCTTAAACGTATAACATATACCGTGTATAAGTTTTTTTTGAGTATATGTCACCACACTCTCAGCAAACTAACTTAAATTTTTCTAGAAATAATCATTATACATATAGCGATAAGGCCTTATCTTACTACTTAAATTTTACAATGAAAGTGTTCTCTTTGTCATTAAGATTTTTGCAAAAGGTACTTCCCTATGTATAGAATGTTATCGCAAAGAAATTCTTATTATTAACAAGAACATTTAAGTACATTTATTTTACTTCCCCTTAAGGTTAAATACATGATAGAGCTCAAAGTTAATTGCTCTTATGACACACTGGTATAAATTAGTCTATAGATAAGGGGCTTTTACATATGACGCAGGATGAAAGAGCGCAGGCTTTAATATACATACTTTTACTGGCACAATGAGTACGGGAACTATTAATATCAAACGCAATAAAAGAAACAAATGTTTCTGTAATTTTTTAAAAGATTTTTATTGCTGACAGGTTAGCACTTGACTGACTCACCTAATAGTAACAGATACAATCTAATCGCTTAAATCTGTTTAGTGGTAACTTTCCTCTTACGGTTTACCGAAAGGCAATTTTTTATTTTACAGCATTTCTTTGGTGATAGGGCGGTTACTAGCCACAGCCGAAACCTCAAACCAGACTTAGACAAATCTGACGTATTAAGATCATTTGGTACGTTCTACTCGAAATAAGTTCACAACTTGGTTTGATATTATTAGATTATACTATTAACTATTGAATTCTGAAAAAACCTAATAGAATTACTGTAATGTCCTTTCACGTTGTTATTCTTTCGGTAATTCAATTAATTATCCTTTATCCAATATTGTTATTCACGTGGTTTTTTTCCCACCCATTGTGGCGTCTATCCCCTCCCCCCCCCCCGCCGAAGCTGCGATTGAGTAGCAATATAGTCTACTGCAGACCATCTAATCAGAGACCAACTACAAAGTTCACAGATACATAATAATTACGTAAATAAATGCAATTAAAAACGGCGGGAATTTCAGAGATGCGTGCCACAGATAATATCTATATACTGGCCAATGCGTGCGATCAAAAAGAGAATCGCCATTGATAAGAGAACTAATCGTGAAAGTTACTGCCTTTTTTTCAATAACTGTATCTCTGACGTTATTATAGGTTCAATAACTGAGATATTATTAAGTTATTTATTAATGAAAAGTTATTTTTCCCATAGACTACGTATTATGTACGAAGCATTTGTATCACAGATGTAGTATATAAAAGTACACAAAATATATGATAGACATGGAATATAAAGAAGATTGTGTTTAGTTAATAGATTAGAATATAAAAGTGAAGACGAGGCCACATTGTTTCGAGGTTTAGTATTGCTATAAAATAAACTAAAAATATTAGTTTGTAACAATAAAATTTGATGATAATCTCTTTTTAAATAATTTCATTTGGTAAAATTTATATAAAGTTCAATAAAATGCCCCTTCAAAAAAAAAAAAGCTAAAGTGGGAACATACACGTGTAGTTTATTGTCTTCCGTCGAGAAGCCCTGACTTCCACTGGAAGGCGATAAAGGCAATGACTGCGATGAAAGAAGGGCAATGGGTGGTTTAAAAAGAAATATGTAGTTAGACTTGGATTGGTCTATTGTTATCTGCTAAAGTATGAACTGATGTAATGCTGTGATAGTAAAATAAAAATTAATATTAACTCTTAGTGTTTAAATTGTCTTCTTTGTTACATACATATTGGCGTAAGTAAAAAACGCATTAAAGCAAGTGCTATCTCTATCATAATGCTTCTTTACAAATTGAAGTTATTATTAAACTCGCCGACTCCATAGTAAAATATTGACAGTAACGCAATAACCCTCTTACGTTAATTATTTTATCAGTAAAATAAAAAATAACAGATATGTGAGTTATTCCCTGATTAAAGTGAACCGCTTCTCCCATGTTGTGTTGGGACATACATAAAAACGTACATTTGTCCCATACATAACTGCAAAATGTAAGAGAACCTCAAGTGTATATTTTATACTACTTCAAATATTATATCCTGGTATTCTACTTCAGTAAACTATTCTATAGAATAAATGGTGTGAGTGGAAAGATATGAGGCGGATAAGGGTATGGTGTAGACATAACAAAAACCTGATACAAATATTTGTAAAAAATATAAAACTCTTAAAACACGACGTGCCGTACGCCTCGCCTTATTTGAAGTGGGATCTTGTACTGATTCAGTGCACAAAAGAGGATAATTTTACAGGCATTTTCAAATCACGTCTTATCCAACATAACTCCCATCAGTTAATAAAAGAAACTCGATACCATAGATCGGAATTATGATCAATTCGATCCTTGTTTTCTATTCTTAGTTAAAATGTATAAAACCAATATGTAGGAACTTCTTATCCTTCATTTACATTTCTAAAATGTCCGATATTTACGCATTGATATTTTAAATTATTTATTTATTTAAATTATTTATATACGCATTTATATTTGTTTTAAGTATTACTACAATGGCAATTGAATTGTATAAGCGCCATTTTATTGAATAAAATTGTTAATTAATTATGACAATTGTTATTGTAATAACAAATCAGTGTTACCATCATTAAAACAGATAAGTACTACCAATATAATGTAAATTAGATAAGTACCATTATTAATGCAAAATCAAAATAGCACAACTGATATATGTAAAATTAATTAGGTGTAACAACAAGCAAGACAATGTATATTTACAAAAATGTATTTAACATGTTTTTAAGTAAATGAAGGCCACGTCGGGGGATCCGATTACTGAAGTAACAAACAAAACACTACTCCCAAGAATTACTTTCCAGCCATACCATTGTTATAGACAAGCACCTCTAATGTCACATCGACCACAGATTAGCTAACTAGTCTGCCATAGCTCAATGTCTAATGAACGAATCCATAAAAAGTCTACCAATAATCAATTGCGATCGCAGCGCCATCTGGGATATTACAATTAGCCTATAGTTTCCAATTAAAGACATCAAAATTAAGACGACGCAATAACAGTGGCGATACCCGGACTTGACCATTTAATTAATTGACCTGGATGGACCCGCTAGCGTACCCAGCCGGAACCAGCCCGTATGATTGCCGCCAAAACAGAATACCAGGCATCAAATGGATGTCTGAGGAAGATGCCCGGGTAAGGAGACACTGCCTCGACACCCGCACCCCTCAACTAAAGTTGAGAAGAACCCAGGAGGTTCCAATTCAATAAATCAAAATAATTTCCACTAATGCTCTGATATATACATTTTTGTTACTATTGTTTAAATAAGTAAAGCATAAAATCGTACCATCCAAACCAATGGTATATTCGTCAGCAACAGTTAGCGGCTTAACCAGCTTATTAAGTATACATTGAAGATGTAGTTAATATATTTGAATTCCTAGAAGATAGCTTAGGGTTTTAGAGCTTAAAATCACCTTCCTGGTCTAATACTCATTAGCAGGCTACACATAACTCCAGACATACGGATTTCCTCACAATTTGTTCTTACACTGTTAAGGATTTTAGTCTCATACACATGTGTAGAAGAATTACATGTACATTGAAGAAAGAAAAGTCAAGTATCGAAATAAAACATACTTTTATTACCAATAAAAATTATATAAAATACAAAGGTTTAAACTAAAAAAATGAAAATATTATGCAAATATATTATTACGAAACAAGAACACTTCATGATCAAAAGTATGTTATAAATATTTGGGCATAGTTATATAAACTCCAGTTTAAGGTATCTACTCTCGAGTATGGTGGTGTGGTGTTTAAGCATATTATCTATTTAGTTACACTACCCTCGAACTGGTTACTGTATAACTATACCCATTAAAGTATTTTTCGATCAACTCACAAATGTAAATGACATTAATATATTATGCTTCGTTCCTGTAAAACAGCATACAAATCGCATAATAAAGTATAGTTAAAAAAATTACATTTTACGTTTTTAAATTGAACTGCATAAGAACCCATAATTAATTTTTTGGAACCAATCGCTTAAGACCGCCTAATTGCTCACTAAAAGTAAGTTAAGTTATAGTATTTTTTCATGTTTTAGTAGTGTACTATACAATTATACTAGTAGAGTACAAACTCATTAACATAAAACATTTAAATATGCATTTCTAACATCATTAATAGAGTAGTATATCTCAAAAAGAAATTGTATAATATGATAATTATCATTATAATACTAGCAATATACTAAAAAATAATTCAAACAATATAAAATTTATATAAATATACATTTTTTGAGTGAAATAATAAAGTGGTATGATGAAAAATTAATATTTGGCGATTTCATATTCAATTGTATTAAAAGGTATACTTTAATAGGATAGTTCTTATTACAATACTCAAAATATATCAACAAACAAATTACACCTGATTTAACATAAACTTGCCTTTTTTAACGGGAATTATAAAATGGTATACCTCAAAAAATGTAAATTAGGTGTTTTCATTTTAAATTGTAGAAAGAAAAAAATGTATTATTTATTATGATAATTCTCATTATAATACAAACAGATAAAACCTCATTTAACGTGGCTATACATTTTATTGACGTTAAGAACAAAGCGGTACATCTCAAAAAAAATAAAAATTGTCTTTTCACATTAAATTGTATTAAAATGTAAAATTTATACAATGCAATATACAAAGGCAAATAACTCGCATCTTATTTCCCATAAATAGGTTTTCACGTATTATACTTTATTATTAAAAGTGCGATGTATCTAAAGTATTCAAAACGCTGTATAAATTGTACTTAAAAAGGAATGTTAAGCAAATAATTTACATATTTCTTTATATAACATTCTGAGGTATGTGAAAAAGGAAACCCTGACACATTATTACTAGTTAATATAATAAAATGCTAATGTTCGAATACTTTAGACATAGATTTGCAATATCGTTATTTACTTGGCAAGTTTACCAACTTCGTACAGATAAGCGGCGAAAAGTTTAATCTGAAAAAAGAAAGTTGATAGTTAGGTACAAATTTTTTTTCAATCTGACTGTAATCTCACCTGCTGTAGAGAGTCTTAGTTGGTATCGCGCTAATTAATAACAAAAAGTTCAAAATGAAAAGTTATTTTATAACAGTAACAGATATGTGCTATCATAAAATGTACTTAAAATCAATGAGTTAAGGTTCTTTTCTCGGGTACGTCTCAACTTGCATTGAGGATTACGGGCCTCGGGGCTTTTGTCCCAAGGTTCGATATTAAGCTTGACTGCTCAGTGTCATTCAATACACCTAAATACTTTTTATGGTATTGTTATTACTATCACCGTTGGAAATTTATTGAAATCTCAAAAGACGATTTGTAAATAAAAATGCCAGGTGCTTTTTATCAATATTAGAAATTATTAATTGAATTTTGTTTTGAATTTAGAAAGGACAATTTATTAAATAATTTAATTTTATATTTTATGAAAAATAGTATATCAGTGGCAAATTAAAATGCCACAAATTATATGTAAATATTAAAACTACCTAACCTTCAAACGAATTAACATAAAAACGCTGCGCATCTTAATGACGCTAATAACGCGTTTCATCCGTAAAATTTTTACCCTCATGCACCTAAAAAAGTGTCACTCCAAAATCTAAACAGCAGTAACAGTTATTATATAACAATAACGTATAAATAAGATATGTTATTGTTATATAATAACAATATCAGAGTTAAGTTATATCATATTGCCATCTTGAGACGAGATCCAATTTTAGTCAAATCAGCGTTATATAACCGAGCGTACCGGCTTAGGCTCACTCAACAACAACAAAATAAAGTCCACATTACAAAGTTATCTTACCCCTTCTATATAGTTGCGAACGTTGAGTTTCTCGTTCTGCGAGTGAGCCATATCGTCTCCGGCTCCCATTGGCAACAGCAACACGTTACGTCCACTAGCCTCTTGTAATGTGATCGTTACGGGAATCGAACCCCCCTCCCTCGACATGTCCGGATCAGTCTACATGAACAAATGCAATAACACCACTGATCAATTTAAAGAACTATTTAAACTCTGCAATAGATCGATGTTGCTCATTACGCTATTATACATAAAGGAAAGTGAATCCCTACGGCATCTAGCACGAATTTGTGACACTCATTACATAAAGAGAAACCTTTAAACGCGAACGTTAAAGATGGCGCTGTTCAATTTTTCGCAAAAATAATTGGAAATACTGTATTGACATTCAATACTAGTTTATAAAAATATTTGAGCTTGAGTGAATGAGTAATTTATATTTATAAAATAAATTTAATATAAAACATTTGTCATCTGTAAAGACAATCTACAGACTATAATTTTACTTCAAAATGTCGTAGGAAAATGTTGATGAAAAATTGTTTTTGTAATAAATAATGGAAGTGGGTCAATTGCGCCTCTCTATCGCTTGCTCGTTCGGCTCAGGTGGAACGTTACAAAGTTATGCTTTTTCGTGCGCACTAGTCCTTTTTAGCCGGCGACCATGGATTTATAAGGCGCTATACTTGTGAGTGTGAATAGTGGGAATTTAATAAAGTTACCTGGTAAATAAGCTTGGTAGCTCGAGCTGCAGCCTGGTAGTGAGGATGATTGGGATTCTCGGTCCATGCACGGCCACTTTGAGCTGATATGCTCATTTTATTGGGAGATCCACGTTCAGCCCACTGTACAGAACATAGTCGTAATTATTATCAGCCTTTATCCATCTCGACCAAAATGAAAGACTCTTTAGCACGGGAGTATTTCGGGTGAAAACTAAAATTAAATAAATCGAAATGGTACCTTTTTATTAACGTAGTCGAATACTAGTTTTTCCACTTCTTCTGGCTCCTGGTTTGGAACTATACGGATTGAGAATTTTCCAACTACTTTTCCTGGAATAACAGTCTTCGCTCCCGTTTGGTAGTGGGCCCCTGGAATATTCAAAAATGAATATTTAAAAAAATATGAGACTTATGCATACAATTGCAGGTCGCGAGTAAAAGCTAATTATTATCTAAACTAATATTATAAAGAGGAAAAATTTGTGTTTTTGTATGTAAGTATGCATGTGTGTTTGTTACATTTCCACACAAAAACCACTGGACCGATTTCAAAAATGTTTTCACCATAAGAAAACTGCATCTTCACTAAGCGACATAGGCTATATTATTTTCTCAAAATAAAATAAGGAACCCTAAGAAAGACGCATTAATCTGTTATTGCGTGCGCTGCGAAAACAAGTGAAAGTAGAACTTATTAGTTCTACAATATTATAGAACGTATTAATATCTATAAAAAAGTTTTTTTTTGGCTTTTAAAAGTTAATAAAAGTACGACAATAATCAAACCATATTACGCTTATCTCTGTAGTAATCCTTATCGTATTAAAGTATATTTCATTGAAGACCGTTTTAATACCTGTAGAATAACTTTCTAAATGATTAAAATCAGACATTTCATTCATATAACGAATTTAATACCTCAATCTAAAGAAAATCATGTAACCCGAATCGAACTCCAGAGTATCAAATATTGTTTATAGGGAAGTTCTGAGACAGTAAGTATTACAAATAAATCTTATTTTTAAATTGACTAATAATATCGGATATTCTACGTAAATGATGTCACGAATGTACAAATGTATTAGTTAGATATATATTCGTTGTATATGATTGTAAGTTTGTATCTAATAATATGAAATGAAGTTATTAAAAATTAAGTGAAATAAAACTTCTAACAAAAATAAATCTATAGTTCGACTTGTAGACTTTCCACTGCCACGAGATCGGTATCTACGCGGGGCATTACTAGTAATATATAAATAACACGGATCAACACAAAATTTGACTTAAAGTATAAATTTTTATTCTTACCACGGTTAGACGACAAACAATGCATTTATAAATTGAGGACAAATAACATCTGTCACATCCGAGATTCGGCATTCAAGAATGGTTTAAAATAACTTTAATTACTCATATTTCTACGGGATTAGGAACTACGCCGAAACAACTAGTCTCAATATACATAATTAATCTGTACGTTAGCGATTCAAGATTGGTTTAGATTCTCAATTTGATTTGATAAATACCGAATTTCTGAAAATTTTCACGGGACTGAGAACTACGCGGGTGACACTGCTGGGAATAACTATTACTTGAACTAAAGAAATGGATTTGATTGAAACACTCATTTCAATGACAGTGAACAAAACATACAATATGAATCAAATGTAAAGTATACAATTGATGACTGAGTTCAATTAATTTGATCTACGCTCACTATATAGCGTTTATGACAACTTTTAAGAGATCGCAAAAACAATTTTACTCTAAATTAGAACAATGACTGCAGTAGAATTTACTATATTTGAGTTTAGTCAGTTGCCGAAAACTAAGGAAGTGAGAGGGTAAAGTCAGCGCTTGACTATAATCTCACTTAATGGTAAGTGATGATACAATCTAAGATGGAAGCGCGCTAATCTTGTAAGATATACCTCTTATAATTTATACACAGCATCGTACCGGAACACAAATCTCTATGTTTGGCGGTACGTCTTTGCTGGTAGGATGGTAACTAGCCCCGGCCGAAGCCTGCCATGAGTTCGACTCAGACAAATTATCCTAAATTCGCACTATCGGGAATCAAACCCAGAACCTCCGCTACCAAAGCGAGTACTTGCACAACTGCGCCAGCGAGGTTGTCAAAAACTTATACACAGTTATAATTTTATAGAATACAAATACTTGTTACTATGTTTTGTTACTATGTAAAAGATAAGTAGCAGCATATTAACGTCCTATTACTGCATCACTCATATGAGAGAGGGTTTTAGAGCATAGACCCACCACGCTACTGCACTGCGGATTGGCAGGCCTAGTACAAAAGTTCACTCTGTATTCCTTTAATCTCATAGTCCTATGTGGCGGGTATCCGGGACCGACGGTTTAACGTGGCACGGGTATACAAATATATTAGAGCTAAATGTTATTTCATCATCGTATCCTACACTTCATTGCTAAAGGTTGCTGAAGGACTGCACACCGCCAACTTCCTAACTTCAAGCAAATATTGAGAAATAATAGAAAACTCAATAACCATTTTTTAATTGGCCCGACTTGGTACTCGAACCTAGAACCTCGTGTCTGTAATTGAATATGCTAACCACTATACCAATAAGGCAGTCCTAGTCAGTTAGAAATAGCATTTAAATTTTATTAACAACATCATTATTAACCTCGCCTTGAAGAAGTTTTCTGTCATGTGGTTTCAAACAGACATTTTTAAGCCAATTTTTTGAACACCTTAAAAGCTTTGAACTATAAAACATAGTAAATAAGGTAGGCTACGTTCGTTACCTTCAATTCCGTGTAGTGATAAACTTGGGTATCTCCAACGGTGCATCAAGAGTTGCTCTTTAACACCATCATGTGGGAGCTTGTAAGCGTCTATGGACTTTCTGAAATTAACGCATAAATTTTAATGTTAAAATGTGTAGGTATCGCGGGGCGGCCTACCGAAGTAAAAGTAAGGTAAGTAACAGCCCAAGTCCCACTGCTGGGCACAAGCCCCCTCACACGTAGGAGAAAAGGGTTTTTCGACCATAGACCCATCACGCTGCACTCAGGAGCACCATGTCGTCAGCGTAACTAATATTATTTAGGCACACACCGTCTATATGGCATCAGACTCGGGTGCTACTGTGCGCCTCTATGAGTGCAATGGCGTATAGATTGAAGAGCTTTGGCGAAGTTAAGTCGCCTTGTCTGACCCCACACTCCAGCTCGCCTCTGAAAACGTATCTGCTAATCGCATTACGTTGACCTGGTTCAAGTATCAAAATCTGAAAAGCGCAGTGACGTCTTTAAGAGTACCAGCTTTTGTCGCAAGAGATCATAATTTACCAGGTCAAATGCCTTTGAATGGTCAAGAAAACAAGCACTCAATTTGTCTCACCGACATGTATTATTTGACAGTTTGCTTAAAGCACAGTGTGGCTGATTTCTTAGACAAGTCGCGTCTAAATCCAAATTGGTGATGGTGTAACGATATATGCCTATCAAGCTGATTGTTAAGCAAACCTTTGCTATAATGATAGAAAGGGAAATCGACCTGTAGTTAGATTTGATTCGATTTGCCTGTAGTTAATGAGGCAGTCTACTTTATGATATTCCCACTTAATTCTATAATTGTATTATACAATTCGATAGTAATTCTTATAGAAACTGGTTCAGACACATCAAACTCTTCGTAAAACTTATTAAGTAACAAGTTTTTTTTATGTTTTTAAACCGAATCGTAATTTAATCAAAACTCTACATGAAAATATCTTGCTCCAACAGGGTTGCACTGTAGATAGTGAATAAATTATACATCAGACCTAATATCTGACAAAAAACCCATACACTGGCGTATCAAATAATTATTCCGAAACAAAATGTGAATGTTTTAAAATAAAATGCATTCACTGAGTAACAGATATTACTTATCTGAAAAACATGTATCACAATTTCTCGTTAGCTGGAATACTGACTGCGCCCACGAGTGTCAATCACTCCGTTATATAGTAAAATTTGATAATATTGTGCAAAAATAAATGTAACACTTCATTAAGAAGAACTCACAATAAACTCTGTGAGTTTTATCTTTATTCAATACTAGAAATTCCCCGCGGTTTCACCCGCATAGATACCGATCTCGTGGCAGTGGAAAGTCTACAAGTCGGACTATAGATTTATTTTTGTTAGAAGTTAGAAAAGTTTTATTTCGTTTAGTTTTTAATTACTTCCTTATTATAAATGTAAGTGTGTATCTAATAATCTGAATTATTAGATACACACTTACATTTATAATCTAATCATATTTTACTTTATAACGAATATATATCTAACTTCGTAACATCATTTAAGTAGAAAATCCGACATTAGTAAATTTAAAAATACTCAACAGGTATTGAAAGATTTTTTAAATTGGTCTAGTAATTTTTAGCTTGATTATTATAAATTGTTAAAAATAAAAAAATCAAAATGCAAAACTTTCTTCTATAATATTAGAGTTCGACTCGGGATACATTATTTTCTTTACCTTGAATTTCGATCCGATTTAAAAATAAACTGATTTGAAACGATCGATTAATACAGACGTATAAATAATATGGTTTGATTATTGTCGGCACCTTTAATAACCTCCAAAATGTTAAAAAATAGTTATAGTGGCATAATTACAGTAGTTGGATATATGGTGTCGCAGACTTTTTTGTAGATATTAATACGTTCTATAATATCGCAGAACATTTTTTTGATTTATTTCCAATAGTTTTCGCAGTGCACGAGAAAACAGATCTTTGATTCACACCTTGGGTAACATTAATGCATTTTTCTTAGGGATCCCTATATTTTTTATTAGAAAGTAATATAGCCTATGACGCTCAGTAAAAATGCAGCTTTCTAATAATGATTTTTTTTTAACGGTCCATAAGTTTTTGTGTGAAAACATTACAAACATACATAAACACATACATGTTTACATGCACATACAAACACACAAATGTTTCCACTTTATATTATTAGTTTAGATAAATTTAAACAGCGCAATAATCGCTTTTGGAGAGGTCACGAGTTCGTTTTAATCTCTAAAGTGAACTCTTGATTTGAAATATACTTTAATCTAAAAATTTCGATATTCTGAAGACAAGGAAAATAAATCGTATCGTGTTAAAGATAACATATTTTTTGATCATCTGATACTCTTATCGTGTTATAGTTACCAAGCAATTGCTTTTTATATCAGCAATAAATTAACATATGAAATTGCTGATAATGGGGCTTCATTGTTAGATTGTAGTTTACTAGTTCAATACACGAGTATGTACCTAATTAGATATACGAATACCCATCTGCACAAGTACATATAAGCTACATCTATGAAAACTTATGTGCCTAGCAAGTTGTTAATTAGCACAAGCCGTTAATTACTATTTTTGGCAGTTAAATAACGCACTATCACATGTACCTACGAAATAAATTAGAATAACAATCAGCATTCATTATTTACTTTCGTACCCAACATAAAAAACCGTTTCAATGTAAAAAAATTAATTATGCCAAATTTATCTTCTATTTTTGATTGAAATTATTTTAAACTTTTAGAGCTACTGTATCAAAACTAACACACACTCACAATCATGTGCGTGCGTGCGTGTGCGTGCGCATGCGTTTGCGTGCGTGTCTGTGTATTTTTACTATTAATAGACAATGAAATATAAAACTAATTCGAACTTTATAAATTTTCATGTACATCACTTTTACATACAAAATAGAGCTATATTAAAAAGTAAATACACTCATAATAAAAAGTGGCTTGACAAAAGGCGATTTTATCGTTTTACAGCGATCTATTCCAGACAACCTTATATTGATATAAAGGACTGTATAATGTAATTGCATATAGTATTCAAATAGATTTTTACCTGTATGCCTCAGAGTCAAAGTCAATTGTATTGTAGAGTTCCTTTTCAGTCTCAAGTAATGGAGCTACAGATTTATAAATATCAGTTATGAGGATCTTGCCATCCTTATCAACCAATGTATTCATAAGGTATATCAAATCTGACATCGCTGAAAATAAAATGTTATGCGTATACTTGAAAGTTCACAAAAAATATATTGTGTTATACATATTTATATAAATATAACAGGACTTTTAGTAGAGGAGCATCGTCTGTTTAGTTGAATAACGTTATAAGACCGAAATATGTTTACATCGCATAAACGTGGTACCATTTAAGCTTTCAATAGCGAATATACACATTGATACTAAAAATATTTTCGAAAGAATATTTTATTAAAAATTACTAAACAATTTTAAAAAAAGCACTTTGTATATTTACTGGTATGAGTGTAAGAATGTGTCATCACTTACCATCAGACGAGATTAAAGTTAAGAAAAAAGATTGTCCACAGAGACGATTATAACATAATAATTTAAGGAGTTAGTCATGTTATTTTTTATTAATAAATTATTTAGTAAAAAATATTACAGTACTTTTGCTTTATAGCAGCATGTCTGGTACATTTTTAACTTTCAATAATATTACCGTCCGGAGAAACAAATTTGTGAACTGCCCCATAATTGGTGCTCATGTGAGGACGACTGAAATAATTGCTTTGAATAATCATATGATTTTAAATTTTTGTTAAGGCTGTAGCAGAAACCAAAATAACCTGTATTTTCATATGTTAAACTTATATTAAAATCGACAGTAATGACGCTGAGTAACCTTAAAAGGTCAATATTTCTTAGTAGTCCATTGAAATGTTACAATTTAAGGACCTAATATTGCTTTTTTTAGAGGACGCGATTTTATTTTTGGGACATGTATGGTGAGGCAAGAGAAGGTTAAAGTTTGTGGAGTTGCCATCCTTGACCCCCGGCAGCCATCTTGGATGCAAACACCTTTTTCGCGATATTTTGGAAACCAAGCGTCCTACAAAAAAATCACATAAACATAATTTGTAGCAAATCGCTTTGCCTATAAATATGTTCACATAACTTTTTGCCTTAATAAAAAAATAAAGAAGTTATAAGCAAACCAGTGAGAAAATAGCTATAAAAAATTTCTTTTTTATAGAATATTTCTTTTAAACAACCTTTTTATAGAAGGGATAAAAATATTGTTAGTATATTGGAGCTGGCTACATTTCGTCAAATAAAAACAATTGTTTTTAGAATAATCAATTTTTAAGCTTGGTTATTGTTATTTTCATTTGTGTATCTACGGGCCACTGGTTGGCGGCGCCTTTTCCATAGGGTAACATTAATAAATTGCAAATATGTATCCCAAAGTTATCCAATTCGGATTCGAATCTACAAACTTATTAATAATGATACAATATTGATGTTTCTATCAGAAAAGTGAAGTCATTTACTATCTTTGTTATGTCAATGTGGGCTCAACGAACGATTGTTTGAATGTATTGATACAGTCATACATTTTATCGCATTTTTGCTATTTACAGCTCGCTTGGTTATTTGTTTAATGCCACATGCATAAACATTAGATTACTGTGGAGTTCATGTCATTTATCTGAATTAATAAATGTTCTTATCTTCATGCACATTAACCACATTATCAAAGTATCCATATTGAAAAAATAAATGTCTTAGGAACTCCTTTATAACTCCTTTATAAATAAAAAAAATAAAAGTGCGTACGTTCAAAGTACACATGTCAGAAGTGAAACTTCTTTGGCAAACTAACTTATATTTTCGATACTTAGAAGGAGGGAAAAAGGGAGATATGTTAGGAAATTAATGTATTTAATTGTCATTAAAATATTAAGTGAATTTTTTATATTTGTGAAAAATGGTATATTTAGTGATTTAATGACGAATGGCAACTTAAAATGCCATGTTATTTGTAAATATTAAAACTACCTAACCTACAAATGATTCAGCATAAAAATGCTGCACATTTTCATGACGCTAATCACGCGTTTCATACGTAAAAATGTTGCCCTCATGCGCCTAAAGTAGTTTCACTTCAAAAATTATGCTTATCAAACTGCTGTGACATTTTAAACAAACATTTTATAAACTGAATCTGTATATTTTGTGTAATTTAAAAATAAAACCCGTTTTTTGAGCATTTATAATATTCCATTAACTTTGGAATAACATAAAATAAAAATGACGAGTCACGTAACTTTAGTCACGAGTTAAGTTAACTACTACTAACCTTAGCTAGTAGCGTCCTCACTTATAGCAGAGAGGTTTTTTTATAGCAAATGACTTACCATGATGCTCCAATGCCAACCTGGGGAGGCTTCTTATATATCAAAATTACTACTGGGATAAGTAGTTTCCTCACGATGTTTTCGTTCAACGAAAACTTTTTATAACAAAAAAAATTTGACGGCCTCTCTGGTGCAGAGGTGCGTGTACTCGCTTTGCTAGCAGAGGCCCCGGGTTCGATACCCGGTAGGGCGAATTTAGAAAATAGTATTTTAGCTAGTAACCACCCTACCAGCAAAGACGTACCGCCAACCAAACATATTTGTGTATCGATACGATGCTGTGTAGAAACCATACGAGGTATATCGCCTCTTAACAGATTAGCGCGCTTCCATCTGAGACTGTATTATCACTAACCATCAGGTGAGACTACAGTCAAGCTCTAAACTGTCAGCAATAAAAAAAACCTTGGTGAATCTTTTGTTAAACAAGAATCTACGTGTCTCACCACTAGGCCATCGTGGCTTTACAGACCCGATTTATTGAAAAATAACTTAAAATATTTTTTGGGAATATAGTAAATGGTGCCCTGCGCGCCTTCATGAATAGCCGGATGGTGTCTCAAAGGGCCAGACTGGCTGTGCATGCAGGAGCGTTGGTGCCAACACTTATGGTAGTGAAAGTTAGGTATGGCAGAAGTAAAATAAATGCGGTAGACATAAGAGCGTTGAGAAGTATGAGTGGATAAAAACTGAGTGACAGAGTAAGAAATAGTGTGATAAGAGAACGTTGTGGTATAAAAGAAGACGTAGTGACTAAAATTGAGAAAGGTATGCTTAGATGGTTTGGGCATGTAGAGAGAACGAATGAAAGGAGACTGACAAAAATGATTTATGAGTCAAGAATGAAATTTGGAAGGGGAAGACCAAGGCGAACGTTCCTGGATCAAATCCAGGACATCTTAAACAAGGGCCAAGTCAAGAGTACTCTAAACCAACGAACTTGTATGAAAGGTTGAGAATGAAAGAAGCGAAGGAGATATCCAAGGATCGTGGCAAGTGGAAGGACGTTGTCTCTGCCTACCCCTATGGGAATGAGGCGTGACGCTATGTATGTATGATTTATAAGTTATCGCTAATAGTGTCTTATATTGTTAATTTAAAAAATTCCTACTATTAGTTATTACGCCCAGTGAAATATGTATCTTGTTAAAATCTTTTATCGGTAATAAAAGATAAATTTATTTGATTACTCAAGTTTAAATATTTTTTTTTAAATTTTAATGGATGACACTTGATGTTAAAACAATGTTTTCTAATATTAATTCATTAATTAAATTTGTTTTTCGCAAAAACTGCGACATAAAGGTAGGTATTAATTTTTTTTTTTATATAACACATTATTTCATAAATTAATCTAAGATTACTTATTTATCCGGTTTAAAATCTCTGTAATTTATTACAGAAGCAAACGTGATGTAAGAATTCAGTCTGATAAAGAAAGATATCTTATGTTTGCATTGATAAATACTATCTTTATCAAGCAAACATTGAATACAGATTACGAAAGTTATAGGACTGTTAAAATTATATTTTTATTTGTGTTATAGTCAATTGTTATATTCTTAACGTGGATCTGTGGAAAATGCAATTAATACTTTTGTGGTCAACATACTTTCTACTAATTATAAACTTATCTTTGTAGTATATTACCTTCATGGACTGTCCCACCAAAAACTCCACTGTGAAGATCCATTTTAGCACACTCGATTTCAACAAAGTAATAACTAATTCCTCTCAGGCCATATGTGATGCAAGGCTTTGTTGTTCCTAACCAATAGTTATCAGAAATGCACACGTAATCTACTGAGTCAAAGAAGCCTTCGGGCTTTAATTTTTCCATTAATAATTCATCGAGTCCTTGAGAACTAGATTCTTCCATGCATTCAAATATAAACTTCAAATTCACTGGCAACTATCAACAAAAGAAATTGCTAATTACACAAAAATAATAAATACAAAATCAAATATTTTCGTTGAGGATTTTAAAACAATATCGAATCCTCAAATATCAATTTCATATGGTTTTTAGTGTATCACTGATGATTATATTACCTAAACCTAAAGTTACTAGAATTCCTTTACACTCTGTTTTAAGACGAACCCACAACAAATTCGATCAAGTGTGCCTTATTTTACCATTATCATTACAATATATTTAATATATATATATATATTAAATACATATTTAATCTGTAGTGAATGATACTTGATCCTAATAGTTTTTTTTAAATATTAATTCATTAATTAAATGTATTTCGTGAAAAATTGTGCAGGGCCGTAACATTAAGGAAGCTTAAATAAAAAATTAAAAATTGCTTTCTATGTAATGAGCTCATGTTAGAAAACGTTGGAAGTGACTTTAGCTTTTCTATATCACTTATTTTTTTACTTCTATTCAAAGATTTAAACTTCACCACAACAACAACCATAATTATGACAACATAAAAACATTGCAGTAGCAATGGCATTCGGACTTTTCTCAGTAAAATGTTTCTAAGCTATCTCTTCCCTTGGTGTTACCCGCGGAGTTCCCGATCCTATAGGAATATAGGGGAAATCCGTACTTAGTAAGACTAAGATAGGTTTTCACAGCTGATCTCCGGTAATAGGAAAGGAGCAAGTAGAAATGGTACTTAGCTACAATATACATTTTTACCTGGTGTTTTTTATCATGCAACAACCTTTATACCTTACTTATAATTATACTGATGTTAAAATATTACACAAAAAGGTCGCACTCCGTATTATCCTATCCTAGCCTATAATTATGTATATTCTATCATAACCTGTAATTATATAAAATATTATATTCTGTTTAATTAGTAAAGGTTAATGATATTTCTGATATGCCGTTAAGTCTGCTGTTGCGAGTCTACGTGCGGCTTACTGCGATATTTATGTTGCTTGCATTACTTGTCTTTGTAGCTGAGATGGCGAAGTTAAAGAAAATTTCTCTCGATTCGTCCGCATCTACTAGTAATTCTAGGTTTTCTGATGAGACGGCGATCACTGTCTCGTTTTGCACATTGTATCTAGGTAGGTCAAATATTAGGCATTCACATATAATGTGTAGAGCTGATTCTGCGGTTTCTCCGTCGCACTTACAGTTTGGGTCTGTTTTAAGTCTGAATTTTTGCGGATTTTCTGCGAAACCATGGCTTCTCAGTACCTGAGCCGGAATGTTATTCAGTTCAATTTTTTTCAGAACGATGTAGCTCTTTTTTTGTCTGGGAAGAGAAGCTCAGTTTGTTTTCCTGATATTGCCGCTTCATACTCGTATTGCCACTTTTATTACTATGGTGTTATTACCGATATGCCATTTGAGAAAGGATACCGGTTCGTGAACAAATTAGAAATGAAAAGATCCGTAGGAGAACTAAAGTCACCGGTATTGAATCATATGCTGGTGCTATCCTTTCCTTGAATGCAGCGTTCTTAGCGAGAGCGTCTACTCTTTCATTTTCTAGAATATCTACGTGTGCTTTAATCGAGTAAAATGTTAATTTTGCATTTTGCCTTTTACTGAACTTTTTATTTTGGCAATTAAGGGGTGCAGGTTTTGAGAATATTCGAGCGCCTGCAGAGCCGATCAGACGCCTGATATTATACTTGCATCAACAGGGAGTTTTGATTTAATTCGAATTTTCTCCACTGCTTTGTATACAGCCATCAATACTGTCTGATAGACCGAGCAATAATTTGCTAGCTTAAACATAACATGTACAGTTTCTGAACCCACTTTTCCCTTGATGTCACTACCATTTGTGTATATTTTTGCCATACTATTCGGTGTTTCTGCATCTATTCTGATGCTAGAGATGTGTTGGAAGTGAATCGGTGTTCTTCTAGCGGGGTGTAATAGTTTAAACGGACTTAGCCTGTTTTCCATTTTGCATCCGGAGAATTGCTTTATCATATTACCTTTTTTGCATCTGCATAGTTTGAGGTAATATTCTGGCCAGTACCGTGCTAGCATTGAATGCAATATCCGTATCCGTAGAAATATATATTTTTTAATATATAGATATGTCATTCACGTATGAGTTGGTAGGAAACTGCAGCCATAACTAGTTACCCTTTACTGACATACTTCCAAACGACATTCATTCTAGCATGAGGCCCTTTAAAATCCGACGCCGTAAACAGGATTACATATTATGTTTAATATCCTTTGAATACATTTACATTTTAGGGTAAATAATTTTAAAGGATTAGTGAGATACTGTCACCCACTAAACCTAAAAGGGCTTAGTAGTAATGAAAAATATCAAACATTATATAATACATAAGTTGTAATTCACACAGTAAATGTACGTAATATGATAAGACTTCCATATATAAAAGGATAAACTCAGTCATGGCTTTTACACTACACATAAATAAAATTAAGCATTATTAACAGTTTCCAAATATTTTCTTCTCATTAATCAAGTGTGTTGAAATTTTTTAGTGAAGTTAACATGCATTTCCAAAAACCTTTGTTGTGAATATAATGAGAAATATTATCATCCAATATTATCTACTTAATTAGTTAGCATATAGATCTTTAACACTATCAACCTAACTTATTAACAGTTATGAACAAAACAAAAATAAAGTTTGTAGCTGATTTAAGATAGTTGACACCTTTACATATATAAATACTAAAGATGTCTCAATTATGAAAAGAAGGATTATAACAAAATTTTAGCATAATTTCAATTTCCACAAGCCATGACAACCTGCTTAAATTATATATGTTATAATTTTCTTGTAAGACAATTTTTTTAAGATATTGAATTTATAAATACTTAAATTGATTAGGATATTTCAAATATTTGAATAATTTAACAATTAATTATGTTATTTTTGTGGTACAATGAAAGCGTTCTTGCTCTCTCTCTCATTAAACTAAATTTCAAAGTAAAATGTAGGCAGTTTATAGAAAAAAATGAAAACATTGTTTATTTTATATGTATATAGGTACTTATAATAAGTTATACACTCAAATGTATTCAAATATTTTATGTAATACATGATAAATTTTTAACATTGAGTAAAAGTTAAGTTAAATCATTATGTCATTTCTAAAATTTCAGTGTCTTAAATATAATAGTGTGATCTAATTTGTACTATATTTCTCAACTTAAAAAAGAAATTAAAAATATATTGTAAAGATAATAATAAAAACTGTGACCATTACTTTGTAGTGGGCTCTTCTCCAAACAAGGATTTCAGCTTTTAAGTCATTTGACGTGAATAATGTAAGATACTGAGTAAAATATTGTATGACATATGACACTTGTGATTAGCCAAACAATATCTATCAATACATACCTCAGAACCAACATTTTTATAGGCATTGATGGCATGCAACCATCCTAAAACAGGACCTTTGTCATCAGTGGACCCTCTTCCATATAATTTTGCATCTTTCTCTACTAATTCAAAAGGCTCTGAATCCCAGCCATCTGACTTTAATGCTGGCTGGACATCTAAGTGGCCATATATGCAGATAGTATTTTTAGTGGCATCCTAAAAATAATTTATGCAATTATGAAATGATAATATAAATGACTTTTTAAATAATGTTTTTCAACATTGGGAAATCTCAACAAAACTATGTCAATTAGAAAGTAATCTAGATTATTGAATCATAATTTTCCTATGTTTTTCATAACATAATAAATATAATATGATATTGTAATAAAATTGGTAAAAGAATGTTTTATAATTTGGAAAAATTCACATTTTTTGTAAAGAATTTGTCATTTGACCTAACAATTTTCAAGTAACTTTTAAATACAACAGTAGAATAATGGTTGGTAAAATATTGTATGGTTTATTTATCATATTGACCTTTGTCTCCTACTGCTTTGTGTGAAATTGTGCAGGTCTAAATAATAGTTACACAATGATTACTAACACAGGTATTGATCTGAATCATATAATTAATAACATTTAAGGAGAAGTAAATGAGTATGCCTTGGTTTTAGTTTTAAAAAATTAGCATGACAAGTATTTTAGTCTGACTAGTGCCTAAACAAAAGACCATTATTAATTTATTCATAAATTGTAGCCATGAAATCATATGGAAAAGATTTATTTTTTTCCTTTTTAATAGCTAAAAATACCTGGTATTAGGAGACCACTTTCAAAAACGACAACAGCTGATACCACTGTAGATAATGGGACAGTAAAAAAATTGATACTGATTAAAAAAAAATTTTGTTTTTTAAATGTTTTATTAGTGCCATTAGTTTATTATATTGATGGTAATATAAAGCTTTATTAGTACAGCCAAGTATAACTATAGTCTCATTAGTTTGTTAGCTGTTCTAACAAGATGGAGTGTAAATAGAATTTTTGTCTGTCATCGTTTTCGGAAGGGGTCTCCTAATAACCGGTATACAATAATTAACAAATTTGGCCATTAATACCATTAAGTTTAAGCAGATTTACAATTTCACTTTTTGAGAAAACTTTATATATCCTTCTAAAATATGTAAGTTCATATGATTCATCAATTGTCGAGAACCAAATTAGATTACAAATACCTTAAATTTATGTTTAATTTGTTAATTAAAAAACTTAAAGATGTGAAAACTATAGTCCATTCAAATTTTTACAGAGTACCAACTAAGAAATATGAAGAGAAAATTAATTAATAAAATTGTACAGACTTACGTTTCCTAAACTGCCAACAAGGACCGGGGGTAATTTTATTTGTTTACCCTCAAGAGTTTGGTAGCCAATATCCCTAAGTTCAGTGGAGGCGCCAACTTCCTTTAATTTTTCCTTCATCCATTCCACCATCCGGACACAGTCATCGCGGTGTTTAGCATCGCTCGAAACCGATGGAATTGCAACAGCCTCCTTTAATAAGCTTTTATATAATTCTACGTTCTGATCAACGTATTGAAATATTTGAGGCAAAGCTTTCTCGGCTGCCATTTTCTTCGGCACTGGTCCGCGACTGACTGAATATGGATTAGAAAAGTGACGAAACTTATTACTTGATGACGAGGCTATCACCGGCAAACTAGGGCCATAGAAACCGCGTAGTGTTCTTATAATCATAAACGACATTTCAAGCTATGTGCCAATTATGTCAAAATTGACATTCCTTTTTTATTTACGTAACTGATCTATATGTTCTGCATTCTTGTCTTTTCAGGTCAAGCTCAATACCAATAACATTAACTATGGTTATGATATTGAAATTCTTGTTATCTCATTAAAGCTATATTGATTTATTACTTGGTATTTATAAATACTAAACTATATATTATAATACAATTATCCAGTATAGTCGATATTAAGTATAATTTTTCAATGTTAATTTAAATTTTTAAGGCTTAAATATTTTAAGCTGAAACTTTGATTAACATATTTACAAATATGATTCACGGGTAATCAACTTCAACTTGTCACTCCTAATTAACAATTAGGTCGAAATATCGAAAAATTATACAAAACACATAAACTTGTAATGGACACGAAAACATTATTTCTAAATATTTTTAAAGCTTCTTCCAAGTATCGTTTCGATAAACAAATAAGCTTGGTGTTTCATCTCAGCTAAGCAAGCAAACGTTTGAAGCTTGTTCGGAGTTAGATAATTTAGTAAAAAATTACTCCTGTCAGTAGTATCACCACGCAGCCCAACATCCAAATAGTAAAAGAATATTCGCAGCTTTATGGAACGGAAAGAATTTTCGTAGCGACTGACTGAAAGCTATAATGGAAGGCAAATATAAATTACATTCTCGTAGAGGGAAGGGGAGAGTTAGTTGCTCCTCTTAATTGTTGAATACAATTGAGTAGTACTAGGCTAGCAGATGTCTTATTGTCACTTTCGGTCGCTATATAGTATAGACGACGAACGTCAAAATTCAAATCAAACATTGTATTTCGTCGATTACTAACAGAGATTACTTTACATAGTTAGGCTTGGGAGCCAAGGGTTGTTGAGTTCTCTAGATACGCAGTAGCTCAAATACTCGCGGTTGAATAAACCACGAATATACCACATTGCATGGCGTATAATTTCCTTTAATTGTAAAAGAAGACACTAAAGACGTATTGAACATCTTATAATTGTAACAAAAACTTTAAATATTTTTACACAAAGATTGATGGATTAGAAAGTCTTGAGTACCTGACGTAAAGAAAAATGTTGGTATTCCAAGTAGTCTGATAACATAAAGATCTCTTGTGTACAATGTAACAAGCAGCAACGTTTTGCTGTCAAATTACCAAAAATAAAATATTTGACAATCATCTTAACTTTCTGCAATAACAATCAATTTTGAGTAGCCTTAAAAATATTATATAAAACGTCACAAATATATAACAATAATAAAATATGATAACTAATAAGAAAGGTTAGAAAGAAAAAGAAAGTTAAAAATAAATCTCATACAATGACATAATCGAAAAAACTAAATTTGTGATGTTCTAATATAGTAAAAATTATTATTAAAATTATCTAATTATGAACAAGACAGCCATCGGATTAAGGAAAGAACGGATATCTAGCAAAAAAAGGATGCTGTAAAACCTTTCTTAATTTTCCCGCGAGGTAGGTACTTTTACTTATCTTGATCGCCTACAATAAATTGCAAAACTGATTAAAATAATCTCCATGATGTATATAAACTTAATTGAACATCCGATAGACCACAAAAAATATAATAGGAGGAAGAGAAATTTAAAGTCCGAACTATTAAATGAGTGTTCAATATTTTCAAATAAAAATAACTACGAACGTAAGACGTTCTATCTTAATGATTTCGATATAAAATGGAACAAATTACTCCCTTATAAAAATTCTCATTGGCAAACTCATGACAAACAAGGACAGCAGTACCAGTTTCACCATGAAGCATTTGAATTTAACGATTTCTTTAATCCTATTAAGGAATCTATATATTTACAAAACAGTAATAATTTGGATCAAAATTCAAGTTCTACATATAACGATAATTTTGAAGCTTTGTACACAATAAATACCATCACAATGTCTAAACCGCTAACGGAAACAAATGATGGTATATCTCGCCTGGTAATAACTGATTTGCTTTTAAGTTATTTTAATGTCTTAGAAATTCATAATGAAAGAGAACGAACTAAATGTATGCTATTCGTATATAAAGATTTGGAGGATACAATAAAGTCACAAGTCACACAACCAGTTGTATCAGAAAAAAGAAATTGCAAAGCTGTTGAGGACTTTAAGCATTTGAGACACCTAAAAAGCGATGTATCGACGTTACATCAGTTTTGGTACTTTCAAAATATTACACAGGGGTTTTACATAAAGGAAATATTAAAAAGCGTTAATATAATCACGCTAATCACAAGCAAATTAAATAATTTATTAGGCCTTATTATGGTACGTTATTTTACAAACAGCATTGTTACGTTAAATTTTACAACTTCGATACCTGTCGATGAATGTAGTGATTTACGTTACTTCATCACTTTAATTAATTACACAAAATTCATAAATAGTGATAATATCTATGGAAACACCGAATGCAAGGACATTGAAGATGTTAATTCCACGCTATCAGATTATTCCACACAAACTATACCCATTGTTAAAACACATCACGATATGGGAAATAATACGGAAAACGACATTAATACATCACCGCAAAAAGATATTGAAATTGATGATTATGAAAATTTAACTGTAATTAATGAGAAAATATGGCTTCCTAAATTATGTGGCGATACATGTGATGATAAAAGAGGGTTTACATCGTATATTTTAAAATGCAGCTGTTTGAATAAAACCTTGCTCAACTTGGATATGGCCGAGAAGCATATAAAAAATATTTTTGAAGTCGTGCTGTCTCCGACCTTTGTGAGAAACTCTTTGATAGACCTAGGGATGTCCATAGCATATACCTTGTTAAGTTCAGTGATATAATTATCAGCAATTTATTCATTATTTTGTCTAAAATAAATTTGCTTTGGTGCAGTTAAAAAGTGTTCACTAAGAAATCATGATTGTTTATTATAGTAAATAAAAAGTTAGCAGTTTGATTTCATCGGATATATTACATAAGTTATATCCTTTATAATTTGAAAAACAAAAAACATAATTTCTGGAAATTTTGAGAATTATGCTTTCCAGCAAAGATAATAGTTTAGACATTAATTAGTTGTACTTTTGTAAATTTTTGGGATGGATTATTCGTAGCTGTGGAAAACCGATTTATGTTACGAACTCCCTCAAAATGTTAAGTTTTTTTGAATAAGACACGTCTGACGTTGACAAAACTTAAACTTAACCACTATATACATATAGGTATTATCTATGCTTAAACTCGAAGAGCAGAAGACGTGACGTTATGCTTGTAGAAAAAATACATCGATATTATTTTTTCAATGTTTCCATATTTTTGAGCGTATTTAAAATTTTGATCTATCGATATAAAATTCCAAGTATCTAATAGGAATAAATAAATATAAGATATATACGTCGATATTTTTTCACACCAATCAACATTTCAAAATTTAAGATTAAAAAATCGTAAAAAGGAATATTTTTTATACTCTGTCTTTTTTACAAATTATATTTATATATTTTTTCTTCTTTTCTTCATGGTAGACTAGTAAATGGCTCACGGCTGATAAAAATCCTGAAAAAGCGCGTATCCTGTTGCAATCTGATTTTTATAGGTTAAATAGGTGGTGTCACGATGCTGGGTTGATAATTAATCCAAGTAAAACTAAATTAATACTCATAAAATCACCAAACCTGAAAAAACTCTCCATGAATGATATTCTCGCTAACAACCATAGATGCCTGCATTCGAATAACACCAGTAAATGTCCCGTTATCGAAGTAGTTGACCCTGTTACATACTTAGGATTGCATATAGATAGTAAATTTAATTGGAGTAACCATGTTGAACACGTCTGCATTTCCTTCCTTTCCGTATTTCCTTTAAAAAAACTAATGCTATTCCCTAGCGCAATCATATATCCAGTATGGTTTGAGCAGTTATGGACGTACATATGACTGTTATTTAAATGAAATATTTAAACTACAAAAAAGAATATTAAAACTAATCCTTAACAAAAACCACTGCGACTATTCAGATACTGAACTTCAAAGAGAGCAAAATTCTACCCGTACAGCTACAAGCTAAATATTTGATTTTAAAAGAAAACTTCTCCAATTATATATTTTGGAACAATGTACAACATCCTGTATTTACGCGTTCTGCCACTCAAAACCGGTTATGTATTACGCGAGCGCTCAGTTTAGGAGTTTTTAAGTTGGCAACTCAGTCTGTCAATTTTAACTTTGGTGTTGTGGCTTTTTTCTGTGCCAGACTGGAATATCTTTTAATTCATATCGATATCTTTTAATAAAAATATATCGATATTGATATTTTCAAAAAATATTCTCTTATCGCCTTTCCGACAACCCAGTGTGACTTATTTCCATTGATTATATATGCCATGATAAAGTATGAAATACAAATAGCAAGATTATAGTAAGTACGAGTTTATCAGACTAATGCAAATTTGATAGACTAATTGGACATAAATGTAACATTTGTTATATAATTAAAGTAATCTTTCTTGAAATAGATTTAACAAATTCTTTTTAATCGTCCGTATCATGGTCGTGTATCCACCATCGGTTCGATTGACTAATAAAAAAATATGATTATCCTAACACATTTCAAAACCCAAAGATACTATTAAATTAATTTAGCTAAAACAGTGTGAGTTAAAAAAAGACAATGCTGTTTCAAAATAATATAATTATTAAATAACAATTATCGTCAATTAAACACATTTTAATACAGTTAGAGATCACGTAAAATTAATATTGATTCATAACAACACATTTCTCTTCAAACTTTGAATGAAGAAAAAAATATGTGTTAAGTGTCTTCGCCATACTTTCGGTTGCAAATTAATTAATATTTCTTTCGAATGAATGTTATAAAAAAATATCGTATAACAATAGGATGACCTACCTGTTATATTAGTCGGAAAGCCAGGATAAATCTTTTGTTACCTATATCTACATGAAAGACTTTCAAAATTATTTGTTATAAATTAGCTTGGCTTCTTAAACTATATACTACAATTAAGATACATACTCTTTTTCTTCGAGAACGCCGCTACCCCGCCACCAACTTCATCCTATCACGAACTCAAACAAAACTCAGTTCTTATGCTTATTATTTACGTGAAAAACAAAAATATACGTTTGTGGCTATATCTTCTTTTCTCGAAATTTTAATCGTCCTTTTGTCGTTACTTATATCGTGACTACATAAAGCGTAACTATTCCATATAATGAAAAATCAGCATTTCCCCAGTGCAGTGGACTAAAATGCTGAAGTTCATGAGTCTAGTACAATATTCATTATTAGATGAGGAACTCTTACATCGTATAGGACTTGAATAAGATTAGAATTAGAACAGTAAGAATTCAAAGAAATAATTAAGTTACATTTTTTGATGTGATAACTTATGATTTGAAAGTCGATGCAATGAAAGAGTGACAGACAAATTCATAAGATTTAACGGAAGAGAAAATGAGATAGGATACTTTATAATGTTAGTTATGCTCGTAGTTCTATTTGCGCTCTGCATCGTACCTCCGCCACTAGTGTTTACCAAGACATAGTTTGTATATGAAATTAAATCATTACTAAAACCTTCAATATTACATTCGTCTCATTAACTCATAGCACAAAATTTTGAAGGTGTCACATCTGAATTGCATACAAGATTTTTTTTCAATCGTCGCAACTGCAGGTAACGACTACTGCTATCACATCTTTGTTAATATTATTGTTTTATTTATTTTAATAATAGAGAGCGTTGAATATCAAAGATATTGGAATTGACATTTTAAATATCTGGTCAAATCTAGCATTCGGACATAAGACGCCATATCGAAACAGTCTATGTTGGCATTCTCAAAGAAAAAATGTATTATATACAATATTAATTCATAAGGCGTTATTATTTATTTAATTTATGTCTAATTTAAATCACACAACTAGTATTACAGTCCTTAAAACGTTACTATAAAACTGTCATAACTCGAAAATTTCTTTATTTGAAAACAATGTTTTCATTTGTCTTTACTTTAGATGATTCCTTCAATTTAGTTTTTAAATTAGATATTTTATTACAGGTGTATATCAAAAACCACTATTTTTATTCCTACTATATAAGATAGATATAAAAATTAGATTCCCAAGTACTTTGTTTACTTATTATATATTCAATTTGAAAGAATTTTTTAGTTATGACAATTTTGTAACAATAAATCTTGTTAATCTATAAATTTATTATTATTAATTGGGTGAATTGTCATTAAAGGAATGATTGAGTCTATAATGTTAAAAAGCTATAAACTAGAATGAAATAATGAAGGCGCGAGAATTAGACCAGCCTATGTACGATATTAGAGTAAATATATTCATGTCAAAAAAACAGTAACAATATATAAGAAAATTAAAGTAAATTATTGACTTTAATTTTTTAAAACTCATTACTGAACGAAATCTAAAGATTTTACGCGAGCTTTTAAAGGATGGCGCTGTATAATTATTCGCAAAATAAAATTAATTTAACTGCAATATATTAACATCGATTGTCATCCAATAAACCTTTACAAATATATTAAAACTTTAGTGGATAAATAAAAAGTATCTTTTCTAACTGCGGGGTGAAAAGTTCGCGATTCGACCAAAATATGCAGGACAAAAGTGACGTTTTCCCTTCTAGTTAGATTCCACTGGCGCACTAACCTAACTCACTTTTCTCTCGATAACTTTACAACGATTTGTTTATCAAAGGCAGCTTGGGATACGAGAGGATAGTTAAATATTAAATTATTGATGGAATCGACAATTGAAAGTGGAATTTTTTATACCAATGTAAGAAAAATGTAAGAAATAGGGCATTCACACCCGCGATTTTGACAAGATAAATTTTCGTAGGCAAGAGTGCCTTATTTTTCCCTAGATGAGTAATATATTATTATTGCCATTGGAAATTTGAAGAAGATATATATCAACATATGGGTAAATTGTAAACTAAGTAAGGATTTTAAATAATAAAATATTCCAGGCGTTTTACAAATTATTTGTTGTTAAGCCGTTCATGCACTCGCGGCCATTATTAGGGTTCTGTAGTTAATTACTAAAGAAATTATCCACAATTACTCCATTGTTTGGTGTGTGATTTTCTAGCAGTTCACCGTACGTATTATTCTGAAAGAAGAGTTATTTCCATTAACGTTAATCAGCAAAAGTTGTCACTATTGTTGTATGACATTCATCATCAGTGAGAAAGTATAAAATATTTCCTTAATTTGCCATCCTAGAAACGAACCAATATTAATTTGTTTATATATATAAAAAAAAATGATAAAAAATACGTACGTCACTTTAAGACTAGCAACGATTGGTTGCCATATTTGTGACGTCATCATTTTATGTATGTATGAATATGTTTACAACTAAATCGAACGGACTACTATGAGGAGAAATTAAAATTGTGACGTCACGCGCCTTTGGGTTAGTTCTGGTACTGTCGGCGTTTTGGGCAATCAGTTCAGAAATTTTTAATTTAATATAAGTTACTAATTCTAGCGAAAAAAAATACAATAAATAATAAGGGATTTTTTCATTTATCACAATTTTTAAAAATGTATTTATATACTAACTAAAATATTAGCCTACCAAAAGGGTTCGAGCGGTTTTGATTTATTGTTTACTTATGTGGATTTTAAAAAAGTAAACAAACACGAATTATATTTAACACATCCATATTTTACCAAAAAAAAAAAAATTTTTATTTAAAGTAAACGAACCTATCTACCACTTATACATTTTTTACTAATATCACAGTTAAAGATATAAGTAAAAAAATAATTGAAAACCGCACGAACCTTTTTGGTTGCTTAATAAAACCCATGAAACAATATAGTTATCAAAATCCTTTGAGTATATTGATATATTATTTAAGTTTGATTAGTTAAAAAGGAGCTCACCCTGCAGCGTCACTATTAATCGAAGATGGTGCATCTATGAAGACAAGAGCTGAATGTCTTTGCAGCCAGAAGGTTAGTACTGCTGCAAATATGGTGGCTACAGCTCCAGTAGCGGCTGCCACTCTGGCACCCACACCGCTGGAGCTCACAAACACCCGGGCCCACAATGACTGCCATATTGACTCGGTCCATGTTGAAAATTCACCAGATGTCATATCATAATCTGCAAATAAGGTAAGTAACGTCCTACTGCTGGGAACAGACCTCCTCACTCGTATAATAAATAAATAAATCATTTCATATCAGCCACCTTAAAAAAGTATCCTAAATACAGAACTTACTAGAGAATAAAGTTAAAAGAGAAACAAAATTATCTATGGTATCCGAATTTAATCTATATATTGGCTGAAAAGGGCGTTGCCTATACCTTAAAGCTGCAGTTAGATGCCTGTAGCGCTGATTTTCAGGCATAACCCTATGGTGACTTCAAGGACCGAATTGGGAACTGTGTACAGATTGTGCGGGAGCGTGTGTAATTGTAGGTACTCATATATAGGTATCTTATAATATGTTTAACCTGCTTTGATGAAGGCGGGACTAACTGCCTGACTGAAGTTCATTGTAGTTTGTACGCAAACACCACTTTGATTCCAACCTCGCAACCAGTAATAAGAAAAATCCTGAAAATAATTACTGATTATTTTAAATGGAATAAAAATACGTAATGAAGTAATAAAATTATTAATTTATATCGACGAGCGCAAAGTATAAACAGTCAACACGTATTTTAATTATTTTGACGTTTTTGTAATTTCGATAATTTTTAATAGTGTTATTAAGGCATGATCCTTACAAAACATATCAATAGTACAAAAGATAGTTACAGTAATGAATAATTTCTTCTTAAAACAAAATTCGGATTTTATACTTGACTCTTTATAATGAGCTTTGGAGCGTCCAAATCATCAATTATAATTTTAAAAGGTTTGGACAGGACGACATCTTTGCAACGACATTAACTCTTACCGGTTCCGTATATTTTTCACAATCAGATCGATTGACGTGTAAATGCGTTCCAGTGAGTAGAGCTATCAGGTGACCAGCGTACAATGCAGGAGGGCTGGCCCATGCTGCTACACCCACGTACAGAGACAATGGTTTATCAGCTGGTGGATCATCTATATTGCTAGCATAATCAGCCGCTGACAACAACCGGCAGGTTTGGTTCCGAAGAAAACAGTAAAGCATCTCATCAACCTAGACAATAATAACACTAACTATAATATGGGTCCCAGAGAGTGGCTAAGGAAAAATTTAAAGTAGTGATATATATTTCTAGAAGATAAATAGGGCTGGATTTAGAGGGGAGTGTGGGAATTCAAACTAAACAATGTATTATTAAGCCAATGAATATGTTGTTTGAAAATGCAATGGCAAGAAATACTCCATTTAGATTAGTGAATAAAGATAACGTATAAAACAAATTTTAAGTTTCCATTATAGGAGTCCCGTTTTGTGGCGGCTCCTGAAGGCCCCCCCCCCCCCCCTGAATCCGGCACTGAAGTCTAACGAACTGTATCATACCAAATGCGCCGAAGCCTTCACTGTTCCATTGTAAGCTTTGCCAACAATCTGTTTATAAAGTATATAAGCGAGGGTAGTTGACAATTTCGCTATTTTCACTTGCGCGTCAGTGACATTCATAGTACCATTAGCGAGTAAATCATCCGTTGGTATAACTGAAAACGTATGTGTGTTCTCATAGACACTATATATACAAGACACAAAAAATATATATTTCTACGGATATCCCTATAAAAAAGGTAAGTGGCAACCTATTAACGTCCCACTGCTGGGCACAAGTGTCCCCACTCATATGAGAAAGTGTTTTTAGAGCAAAGACCGTCGAAACGTCCTTATAGACTTTGAAAAACTACAAAAGAAGTCTGGTCTTGATTCATAGCTTGTAACAAATGGATTCAAATCTTATTTTTTTGCATTAAAATATCAAGGGCACATTTTAGGGCTTACAAGCAAACAAAAACAATAATATTTGCCCTTGTTATTCTAAAATGTACTTTAAATCAAGGACTACAAGTTTTAATTTTATTTTTAATTAATCTTGCTATCCTTACTCATCTACTACTGTTTCGATTCGTCAGCCATCTTAAAAACATCGACATAGTTGGCGTATGTATTTATACAACAAAAAAATATCGATATTAATACAATCATAAAAACATAAACTATCGATCTTACGATTAAAATCGATATTTAGTACAGATTCTTTCATTTCAATGAGTCTTTGATGAAACTGGACGTGTAAAAAAAGGCGAACCTATAGTGCCTATATAAAATACAAATATGCTACAAGTAACATTGCTATGATTAAATAAAATCGATTAAATGACATTATAATGGTCTCGGTACTAGTGTTCAATATAATTCATACGAGTCAATTAAATTATTATAAAATCATTTTAGTAAATAATAAACAAATACTCACAAACACCGTCGCTGCTGATACTTATATTGTGGTAGACATATGCAATGTTTAGATCGTCGTCTAAAACAGACTCGTAGAAGTTGTTGGTGAAAGTATCTTTGTAATCCACGAACAATATTTCTGGTAAATCACCACTCTCTGTCTCATTACTAAGTATCCTACGGAATGAATGTAGCGACGAAGGTGGTAAATTAGGCGTAAACTCCGGTGTAATTGATATATTATTTAAACTGGCTGTTGCGGATATCTCGTTTATAAACTCAATTATCTGAAATATATTATGAAGGTAAGAGAACTTTAACGTCCCACAGTAGTATTTTAAGCCACAGACCTGCCACGCTGATCCACTGCGGATTGGCAGGCTACACATACCAGAAAAATGCTCACGGGATATGCAGGATTCTTTACCGAAAAGCACGGTTAGGGATTTGAAAGAACAACCAAGCATCCTAGCTTCTTGCTTAAGCTGTTTTAGTACATATTTACGTCAGCTGGGATTTTTAAAGCCACCCGAGAGCTACTCCTCTATCATACAAAATATTATATTTATAACCTACAAGAAGTCCTGGGCCTCTAGACAAGTTACTTTTGAAGATTGCTAACGCTTAAAAAATGTATGGGAATGAAGTTTCTGATCGAAAAATTAAACGGCATTCCCATACATTTTTTTACACTTAATAAAATTACGGCAACATCTATTTGATGCTTATATAAATTTGTCTGCATTTTTTTTATGTTTGTTTACCTCATAACTTTCGACTGGGTGAACTGATTTTGATGATTCTTTTTTTAATATGAAAATAGGTGCTTCCAGTAGGGTCCCACTTTTTTTGGTCCAGTTCGGATGATGGTATCCATGAGAAAACTACATAAATCTTAAATTTAAGTATGTGCGCGACAAATGGACGAATAAATCAATATCACGCCAACTGAATTCGATGATTCATTTTTTATTATTAAGGATATATTTCAAGGGTTGCTTGATGATAGTTTGGTTAGGTTTTGATCATGGGATCCATGACAAAGTAACGAGACTCTTCGATTCTTAGGAGCAAATTAACGATACTCGGCAGAATCTTTTATAGACTATCCGGATATTTGAGTCACCTACCGTAACGTCGGTATGGTAAAGTCATTGTCGTAGTTAAATATGATGATCAAAGGAACTCCACAACGGTTTACAGTACAAGCGCAATTTGTGGCAGAATACCTAATTGTCTGTAAGCAAATTGCAATGACCTTACTTTTGTTGATGCATTGCAATATTTACTTCAGGTGTATTATGTGTGACGCGGTGGTAGCCCACTGGGGGGACGGGGGACTTTTGCGTATTTGTGATGAGCTTGGTTACTATATAAAAAACTGCTGTGATGGTGGTGATAGCGGGGTGGCAAAGTAACCGCATGAGGTTGCGGGTTCGATGCCGAGTGTGACGGTAACCAATGTAAATTTCACTTAATAAAGTTGTCCATTTAAACAGATCAATACGCTTTTAGTGTTAGTGTAGTTCAGATTCACTAAAAATTAAATACAAATTGTAACAAAATAAGAACCGCCTTCAAAACGAACTATTCCACCGTAGGCTGACACCGACTCCAAATATAATAATAATTGTAACTACATTATATTATCGCAATAATTTAAGAAACTTAGGAGAACTCTAAAAAAGAATACGCATTATATTTTACTTGTTATAGCACATTAATTAGTTTGGAATAGTTTGTTACCAAGGCGGTTCTTTTTTTGTTAATTTTTTTTTTTAATCTATATCTTCTAAGATATCCACAATAATTTGATCTATCGCGTAAGATTTCGCGATTAAAGCGCACAAATGTTTGTTAATCTTTGAACTTTTCGGCTTTCCTGTACTGCAATATATATGTATTTAAAATATATATATATAACGTCCATATTGTTCCAATCTATCTATTGCTGAAAATTGCATTAAAATTCGTTAGATAGTTTAAAATATGTAAGGGAACAGTCAACAGAGGCAATTTCATTTTATACCATGTAAAGAAGTTAGTAAGACTTACCGTCGATGGCAACTTCGCAGCACTATAAGGGGCAAAGGCATAGAGAGGCCAAGATGCGTTATCATTAAACAATTGCAGAGACCCTCCTAATTGTCCTAGTTCAATATGAAAGTCGACGTCCTTAGGCGAAAGCGGTGCAACATGCGGCCACACTCCTTGTTTTATATCGTATGCAACACGCTGCGATCCAATATAATCAAATGATTCTCCATTGAATAGGGTCCAAAGTACATTTTTGTCTGAAAACACGGATTTAACCATTTCTACACAAAATACAGTTTCTTCTTAATAGAATAAACTTTCTGAAACGGAGCTAGATTGATTACTAACGGACAGACTAATGGCGCTTTCTGCGCCTACTTTAATAAATATGACTACCTCGCTGACACAGTGGTGCGAGTACTCGCTTTGCCAGTAGAGGTCCCGGGTCCGATCCTCGTTGGGACGAATTTAGGAAATTGCATTTTCTAATTTGTCTGAGTCTGGACTTGTAGGAGTCTTCGGTCGTGGCTAGTTACCACACTATCGGCAAAGATATACCTATCTTAGACTACATCAACACTTACAATCAGGTGTGATCAGTTAAGCGCTAACCAGTCAGCTATAAAAAAAAACTCACGATATGCAAACTTTACACTAGAATCCAAACATATCGTTATTATAATCATATAATTTCGTCTATATGTACGTACGTAATAAAAATTTTGAACTACATTTCCAAGCGCTTCAAAAACGTCAGATTTATTTGAAATTTTGCAATTGGACTTGACTAAGGACCGATGACAATGTATTTACACGTATTATCCAAAGTTATTCATCTATTAACAACTATAGTTATCACTTTTGGACACTATATTTATATTACGTTGCTAAACAGATTGATTTGCAAGTTATTACGTATTCGCTTTCTAGCGTCGACATAAACGATAATGTAAAAAAATGGGATATTTTTTTAATCTTGACCAGGACCGATTACCTTCACCTTCGCGAGAATGGGTAGTGGATATGAAAGCCATTTTTTTAAACAAATAATATGGATTATAGTTTAAATATACAAAACAATAACTACGCCTCTATACACAATGAAACTCGAAAATAAATTATAAATTTAAAAAAAGACGTTTCATATGAGACCATTAAAAAATAATTTGTAAAATCTTGTGGGGCCTATCATCAATTGTAATCCAAAACCCCACGCTTTTAAACAATAGAATGAATGCTTTGGTAATCAATCTCTATTCTAATCTGAAAATAATAAAATTGCATTTTAGCCATTTTGAATTTCCCCCCTTATTTTTCAAACTGCCTCCCTGTGGAGCGCGGGACCCACGTTGGGAATCACTGCTTTAGACAATTTGTGTTCCAAATTTCATTTAAATCGGTTCAGTAGTTATAGCGTCAAAGCGAGACAGTACTTTCGCATAATAATAATGTTCTAAAGATAATTCGAATCAGCTGTTCCTGAGATTACCGCATGCAAATCATCAAATAAGACTTTATAATATTAGTATAGATTTACTCACCATACAGGTTTACATCGGAGGCAGGTATCATTTGAGCGAGAGTCGCTGCTGTGACAATATTCGAAACCAAACCGACAATTGAACTTGCTGCTCCAGGAACTATTCCTGAATGGAATAAGAACATTTTATTGTCCTACAGAGCATACATTATAATCGGTATATTCCGCAAACAGGGAGGAAAGTATGGCATTACAGCCCGCTACAAAAATGCGAGTTGCATTGCTATATTTTCCTCCCCTGGTGCGAATACAAATTTTTATCAGACAAGGTTCGAAAATTTGATAGAAATGTAAATAATAAACTTAGATATTGAATCAGGTTAGCAATCATTAGCGTACATGCTTCGACTACGAAACTAGGCAATAAGTTGTTTAATCACTCACATAAGACAATTTTCAAACACAAACATACAGCCTTAAAATAAATGGAGATTTGCAACCAAAAACACAATAAAACTGCGAAATTTAATAAAATATTTAAAATCAATTAAACAAAATGAGTTCTGATGAATCGGATGAAAAATTAAGTAAAGAATAGATAATTAAAAGATATGATGTAAGACCAAATCTATTCACATTTACAAGAAAGATGAATATAGCTAAGCGCTGATATATTGAAGCATAAGTAAGTGGCAGCCCATTAACGTCCCACAGCACAGGCCTCCTCACTCCGAGGAGCGAGGGTTTTTAGAGCATAGACCCACCACGCTGCTCCGCTGCGGATTGGCATAGTACACAAGTGTACCCTCTCTATTCCTTCACTTTCATAGTCCGATGTGACATGACCGGAGAGAGATCAGGCGCAGGACCTACGGCTTAACGTGCTCTCCGAGGCACGGGGGAGGGGAACACACCGCCAACTTCCCAACTTCAGGCAAATATTGAGAAAATCTTAATAGAAAACTCAATATTGATTTTCCAATTGGCCCGACCTGGGACTCGAACCCAGGACCTGATGTCTGTAGTCGAACATGCTAACCACTAGACCAATGAGGCAGATATATTGAAGCATGCAGCGAAAAATTGTACAGCGCCATCTATTGAACGAAAGTTTTAAAATTACTTACCATCAAACAGTGACGCGGAGTCGATACGCGAAGTTACTAAAATGACAGGCTTTTTGTTGTCTTTAGTTTCCTAAAAAAATGCGAATACAAAGTCTGAAACATGCCAAAATGAACAACACTTTTTTTAATATGAAACTTAACTTAATTAACATAATTTACCTAGTTATTTAGTAAATATAATTATCCTTACCGGCCCTATCAAATAATTACGCGTGATCCGAACTGCGGTAACAAAAGACCTCCGTTCATTTGTATGTAAATCTGAAACAGTCACATACGCGGCCGTACAAATCGGCGTAAACGAAACTAATATCTTACACTTGTCTCACTCTTTCCTTATAGCACTATCGCGTTTGTTTCGAGTAAGAGAAATAACGCAACTACTTGGGTTTGTTGTTATCAAAACAATATTTTTACTTTCGACAATAAAAAAGTAAAAATTAAAAGTGCGTGCGTACATAATACACATTTTAGAAGTGAAACTTCTTTATTGAAATTTCAAATGACGAATTGTTAATAAAAATGCCACGTGATTTTTGTCAATATTAGAAATTATTCATTAAATTTTGTTTTTATATTTAAAATTTATGAAATATTTTTATTTAAAAAAAAATTGTTTATTAAACTATAAATGACGAGTGGCAAATTAAATTGCCACGTGTTATACGTCAAATATATTAGAATAAAAAACGCTGCACATATTAGTCACGTTAATCACGCGTTTCATCCGTAAAATTTTACCCTCATGCGCCTAAAGAAGTTTCACTTCAATAAATAAACAGGAAACAGTTTCTTTTAATGCTTTTACGAAGACAAAAAATATGAAATAAGTAGCTATTCTAATACTCAACATATTACATGGTGGATTTGAAATCTTCCTTTCGGGCCGGCTAGGTTAACTAATATTTATAAAGTAAACAACAAGGAAAAATACATAAAAAATTTGCTTATCGCTTTGTTAAAAGAAATTGTTATACTTCGCGATCATGTTGGGTCACAATAAGGTTCAAATCTAATATATAAAATTTCCCTGTCACAACGTTAGTTACCGTACTCCTCCGAAACGGCTTTACCGATTTGTACCTAATTTTATATATTCAGTAGGTCTGAGAATCGGCTACAATATATTTTTCATACCCCTAAGTGACCCAACAACCCTTAGGTTGTTCACCCTTAAATTTTTTTTAAATTTTGGGACGAATTTTTTTTTTGTGATTCAGCCCACAAAAATACATACAACCCTAAATTTTAACCTTTCTATCACCAACCCCTATTTTTTAATAGCGTTAATAGTTATTATATGGCAAAACAACGTTTCCTGGGTCAGCTAGTAATTGTATAATATTATGACTTTTTCAAATGTAGTGACCTGTTTTAGCTGCCTTCAATTATAAATATATATACTAATAGAAAATCTCAAACTTGTCAAGTATATAAGGTATTAGAAGCTCGTTTCCGAAAAAGAAGACAGTCGATAGTACTAATGACAACTTTGATGATGGGACGGAAAAATTCTATCCTGATTAAAAGAATCATATTTTGCAAACGTTTTATTAGCATTATTTACGCTCCATCATATTAGAAGAGCTAAATGAAACGATGGTTTTATGAAAAGTATATTACTAAAAAAAGCATCAATGAAAAACAAAACTAAATACAACTGATGAATCAGTGCACGGGTCAACGAACTGATCAAATAACGCCTGACGCGCTCGGGCGTTGACCCGTGCGATCAAGGAATCAACTGTTTTCGATTTTGTGTTTGATTGCTAGTTTAAAAGCTAGTTTTTTTTAGTAATGTATTTTCTATGAAATTATGATTTCATTTCATTTTAGTTGTACTAAAATAATGGAGCGTAAACAGTACTAAGAAAACGTTGGAAAAATAGGTTTTTTTTTTAAATCAGGACCGAATTTTTTTCGTCACATCTTTCGGAAGCGGTCTCCTTGGAGTGGATGCCTTGTATAAGAAAAGGTTATGAAACAAAAAAAACACATTTAAAACTTGTAAGAAAACAGATAAAGCGAACCTTTGCTCTGGGAAATAATGAATAGTAGACATTGTAATCACCAAGTGGATCACAAACTTTAGTTGAAGTCAATATGGCAGAAGATGCCGATCTGTATAACAAAAACGTCAATTTATTAATTTGTTCCTGGCGTCGGTACCTGTCCCATGGAAATATGGGGAAATCTGTTATTTATCTGAGTGAATTGTCATTATAAACCATTTTTGAATTCAGCAGAACACATAAATTCATCAAAATCACGAATTTTACGACCTCAGTACCGCAATGGTGCGAGTACTCATTTATGTAGTGGTCCTGGGTTTGATTCCTGACATGGCAAATTAAGGAATGTATCTTATAATTTGTTTGAGTATGGACTAGTGAAAAGCTTTGTTTGTGGCACCCTACCAATAAACATACCATCTAGAAAAAAAAAATTGTGTCAGGCACAGTGCTGTGTAGAAACCACATGGTTAAATTACCTTTTATGATGTTACATCATTAGATTAGGTTTTAGTCAACAACTAACCTGCCAGCAACAATAATAAACATGCACAAAAGAAATTTATGTTTGAAAATTAGGTTTTAAATAGAACAATGACAAAATTAACACATTTTTAGAATACAAGGTGATGTTAGATAACCATTTATGAACTAATTGTTCCCAGCTGTGACTGCCTTAGATCATGATCCCCTGGAGATACAGACAAATTTGCTATTTATAGGATCAAATTGTCAATCTAAACCATTCACAAGTTCACCTGAAGTCACAAAAGTATTATAAAATAATATAAAAACTAAATATACACATAAAGTATCAGTCCAGCCATTAAGAAAGAGTTCAGTGACATACACTTGCACTTAAGAATTATATATACAAAGATATATAGAACAAAGCTGCATTTGTTACACCATTAATAACCCAAGTATTATACAGCCTGTTCTGCAGGTGACACAGCATGAAACAGCTACTATAGTATTAAATAATTAATATAGTAAAATTATACAAACCTCCTTAAACAAACAGCACTATTGACAGCAGCATACATAAAGGAACTTAGCTGTAATGAACACAAAGGCTGGCCTCTTTGATTATCCTTATCTAAATTAAATCTGAAATACATAACAAGAAATAAAAAAAGCCATTCCTAAATTAAGTAAATTTTAAATTAATTACATTGTAAGAAACCCTTTGAGAACTTTCAATAGATGGTACTGTTCAATTTTTCATTAAATATGCTTAATAAATTACTTTATATTTGAAAAATTGTATTAACACAAATAAAGTTACATACAAGTTTTAAAAAATGTATTTAAACTGGTGAAACAAAACATGTTTTATTATAGGGAATCTTAGGTTTAGGAAGATTAGTTTCCTTATTGGAGAGTAATTTCTGTGAGACTAATTGTTAGAAGTTGATTGGCAAAATTGTAGATGTAATTGTGAAAAAAAGTAGGTCAAAAGACATACTCACCTATACAGATACATACAACATTCAAAATAATTTTCTATATTTATGGCAAGGCTTTTAAAATATTTCTAGTTTAGTGTATTTTTCTAGTTACCTTAACTTTCTGTACTCATATTGGTCAAATGCAACAGCCTCTTTGATACAATGGTACTATTACTCATTACTCTAGTAGAGGTCCTGGGTTTGACTTCCAGCAAGGCAAATATAAAAAAATAGAATTTCTAATTGTTTGAGTCTGGACTGGTGGGAGGCTTTGGCCATGGCTAATTACCTCTCTAACAGCAAAAGACATTGCATTTTGGTATGATAATTTATCAACACTTACCAAAGGATGAGACTACAGTCAAATCCTAACATATCAGTAATAAAAAAAATTGTATTCACCTCTTATAACATTCTTCAATTGTTTGAATATCTGCAATATGTGTGCTTGGCAAGAAAAATATAGGATATGGTATGTCCCTTCTAAGAAGTCCTGTCCCTTTTGGATTCCATGCACCTTTTGGCTGAGATGAAGAGCACTGGCTACCTGGTCCCGAAGCATATTCATTGGGACAAAGAGATTCTTCACTAAAATAATCAGGCCTGGAAATATTTCAATACTTAAAAAAAGTACTTAAGTTAAAATAAATTAAAATTTAAAAAAATTTTACTATACAGAAAAACTGCCAATATTTTAATTTACTACCTATTTTAAATAATACATACCGCTGTGTAGCATTATCATATAATAAAATACCAGCTAAATTCATTGGTTCCTGAAGTAAAAGCTCTATAACCTCATTATATACTGTGGTACTGACTACAGCCATATAGGGTCCTGCACTGGCATTATATACTAGCCACTGGGCATCAGAAATATTGTATATCATCTGCACAACACCAACTTCTCCATTAAATGAAGCTGAAAAAATATATGAGGATGTTTAAAGAACTATTTTACGCAAATCCTACATTTAACAAGAATTATAAATTCTTACATGAGCAACCTGCTTGATGTGTTCCATTCAACCTTCGAAAGCATGCCGCTCCTCCTTCAATTGACGAATAAATTTGTTCTCGTAGTCTTTCACATTTTGTACTTTTTAAGCATAATGTGACTAGAACGAAAATGTATACGAAATAGAAGAAGCTTGGGTATACCATTCTGCTCTGACCTAAGTTATACAACATATTATAGTAATTTCAATTTCATTATAGACAAGAATTCAATTAAATTGATTGAAATAGATAAAATAATTAGATGACTAAACTTTTGTTTTCGTTAGATTTCCGGAATTCTTCGTCAAATATACTGTTTGAAGTTTGTGTCACTGTCAATATAATTTTTTTAATAACTTGTTCAACCGCCCTGGGCTCTGTCATAATTAAATTCACTTCAGTATATAGGTATTACCTATGCCCACTTCACTCAGTAATATCACCCGATATTCCTCTGTCAGGGACAATGAAGAAAGAAACCTCTGAAGATGAAATTATAAAAATAATTAAATCACTTAATAAAACAAAGTCCGTCGGTTATGATTCAATGTGTACTAATATAATTAAGGAGCGTAAAGTTATTATCGCCCCAATTATTGCACATTTACTCAATATATCATTATCACAAGGAATATTTCTGAATAAATTAAAGATCTCTGTAGTGAAACCACTTTATAAGAAAGGCGATCGTTGTAATATCGATAAATGTAGAACTATAACATTAATTCCAATATTTTCTAAAATCTTTATAAAAGCTATGCACAATAGATTGATAAAATTTGTAAACAAAAATAATATTTTAAAACCAGAGCAATTCGGTTTCCAAAACATTAGCTGCTTTTTTCTTTAATGAAATATGTAACTGAGTATATTAATAGAAAGATACCTGTGTTAGGGGTCTTCATCGATATATCTAAAGCTTTGGACTTTGTAAACCATAACCTTTCACTTCAAAAATGTGAAAAGTATTGCATAAGAGGTCATGCTTTAGATTGGATTAGTAGCTATTTAAGGGACAGAACTTAATATGTAAAAATAACTAAATCAAATTATAGGTCAAAGGAATTAATAACGTCTAATCTCCTTCTCTACAAAACAACACTGGAGTGCCATAAGAAAGAATGCTGGGACCATTATTGTTATATTATATATAAATAATTTATCAAATATTACGCAATACGAAGATACGCATGTTTGCAGATGACATATCAAGAATTATACCTTATAGTAACAGAACTGTGCTATACCAACAAACAATAACTACGGAAGTCGCATATGTATTTTATTTGTTATAGCATAACGAAATTCGCGAAAATTACAAAAACTCAATTTGTTCAATTTCTTACAAACAGATCTATTAACCAAAATATAAATGTCCAATTTTGTGGACTACCCTTTAAAAACACTACCGAAGTAAAATTTCTGGGTATCCATTTTGACCAGTTTTGTAATCGGAAATTGCACATAGATAAAATTTGCTCAAAAATTAATAAATTTATATTCGCGCTTCGAACACTGAAACGTACTGTAGGTATAAATGCAGCTCTCACTGCTTACCATGCGTATGTGGCTTCACTACTTAAGTATAGCATTATAACCTGGAGAAACTCAGTTTGTCGTCTAGGGCTTTACGAAAAAAGTTGCTTCGTAATGACAATAAAAATATTTGACCACGTTCCTCGCTATTTGAGAGAATTGTCACTGAAATATGCCGGACGAGTGTTATTATAACATGAATGAGGTTTTTGACAAGGGGTACCGAAATATTCTGAATTCCTCGTTTTATATGGCTATCTAATAATTATTTTGTATTAAGCGTTTATGTAAATCTAAATTATTTTATTTTATGACACCTTTAATAATTTTTTTTTACTTTATTAATGACAAGAGACATGAGCAGTATAAAATAATTTCGACATTGTTCCATTTAGAAAAAAATATATTCTAATTTTGTAACACCCTGACATGGTTTCACTTGTAATTAAAGTTACTTGCAATAAGTAAATAAATGAATTTATTTTTAAATAAATTTTACATATAAACACACTAATAAAAAGCTCTCAGCCGGGTCTGTGACGCTACTGAGGATCACTGTGGGTTCCATCATGGACCCTTTCTGCTACTCATTTACATCTACTCCTTACTTTGTTGAGTTGTTAGTAGGCTATCTAACAGGCTTAGCTTTGAGGCTTGAGTTTTAAAAAGTAGTTTACGTTTTTTCTACTGCAGCGACGGTTGAGAACCTGCGCAGTTTAGCAATGTTTATCAAACGTAATAGCTTGTAATACAGCTACATCTGGATAACAACATTATTGTGTAAGAAATGATGTAGCGCATTAATTCTTTTTGATTCTAAGTAATGTTTGTCAGCCAGTTACTTGATATTTTGAGCACATTCAAAAAGGCAACCGTAGTTTAATATTTAGACAAATAAAAGATCTTTAATTTGATAGATACATTATTTACACTACTTACAAAGTCAGAAACGCAACAAAATCATACCTTCTTACTTACACCTGGTTGCATAGAGGTTCTGGACAATTGCGCACGACAACCTTTTTTTTTAAATTACTTTTAAGTTCTCTTTATAAGGATCTTTGGAGGTATAGTTCGAGGCGAACTTGGACAGGGAACCCTGTTAAAATATATTGTCCCCGTTATAGCCGAGCATCAGAATTACATGTCGACACACTAAGAATGAACGTAGTAATTTCGAGTAAGGTTTGATGATGCAAAATTGCAGGAAAGGCCTACATGAATAGAGAATTTATTATTGAAAGTATATAATTAGAATATATTGTACATATAAATTATATAAAAAAAACAAAGCAATAGGTTGACACATTGTAGACGAAGTGTTCATATATTGTTAATTTTAATTGAAAGCTGTTAGTGCAGACATATTAAGACTAGTTATGATTTCATTAATATTATTGTGAGAAATAATTTGTATTGAACTTTATTGTTTTTTATTCATCTAAATATAATTTAATTTCGTTTTTATTTTAGTTCTGATAGTATTTCTAAGTATTTAATGTCTACTAACAAATAATTGAATACCTAGAGATTTAATAACGAATAAATTATTAGGATAAACATAAGGAGGAAAAGATGTAAAGTGTATTTTTTTGTACATAGGCCACAATTAATATCAATGAATTGTATGCCTTCAGTCATAAATATTAGATAAGTAGATTGACGCGTTAAAAAGACTCGAATGTAGGGCTGCACATGCAAGTAAAAAAAAAAACTATAAAATGTAATGTCGGCCATTTGTAACAGACACAGCTGTATTTCATTTTATTAACATCGTGGCTAGTTGAAGATTGCTTTTAAACGATTGTTTCTACGGTTGAAAAAAAATAAACAAAAACCAATAACATAAGGCGTGCATCATGGTTGAAAAATCTGAAATTAAGGTAAGTACATATCATTTCTTCAATGAAGTCTAAAAACTTCCATTGTTCAACCTTGTCCATCGCTCGATATTTTTTTATAAAGTAATTCGATCTTTAAGCATTATGTACTAATGATATTGTGATTGATCGAAAAATATTTTATTAATTTAGCCCATGCTTCGAAGAAATGTATTCTCTATTTTCCTATATTTCTATTACGAAAACCGTCCACCCATTATTTTTGAAACGCCAAAGTATTCAAATTTTGGTAGTTATAGTTTGAAGAAGATTTTATTAAGGACGTGGTGTTTAAAAAAAGAGGGTAGATTTTAACTTTTTTCATAACGTTTCTAGTTTTTCGATCTTTTAGTTACGTTTACGTTGCCTTTATTTTATATGTACAAAGAAAAAATGTCGAATCAACATTTATTGATGTAGTTGATATTAGTAAACTAAATAAGTACAAAAATTAGAAAACTTTATAATGTGTTCGTAAATATATGAGTTAGTCTTTGTTGTAAGCTTCTACAATTTTATGTATGATCTTGTCTACAGTAAATGAACTGCCTACCTTACATATTATACATTTCATAAATTTATTATTTCAACCTATTGTTAATCGTTTGTGAACTTACTATTAATTAATTAGCTTGAATATTTCTTCCTGGTATATCTCATTAATTGAAAGTTTGTTCTCATAGATAGTTATGTGAATAAAATAAAAAAAAAAACTTTTCTCATCCCACTGCTAGGACTGTTCACTTACAATATAGTATAGACCAACCATGCTGCTCCGCTGTTGATTGCCAGAGCAATATTAATATGTAATTAAATTATAAATATACTACATTGATATTGTACTACAACTTACTATTAACAGATATGTGGATCAATTTCACATAAATTTCTTGTTCTTTTAATGCTGACGGATTAGGGCTTAATTGTAATCTCACCTGATGTTAAGTAATGATATAGTCTGAATGAAAAGAGTGCCAACCTGGTATGAAGTATTTTACCTCTTATGATTTCGGCACAGTATAATACCAGAATGCAAATTTTTTACTTGGTGTAACATCTTTGATGGTAGTTAGCCACTACGAAAGATTTTTCTAGTAACTGGCCATGGAAACCTCCCTACAGTTCAGATGCAGACAAATTTTGAAAATGCAATTTTGTAAATTTGTCATGCAGGGGTGTGAAAGTATAAGTATTTGCTTATGCATATTTAATAATACTTAAAGATGTAACTTATAAGTGAATGAATATTTCAGCCAGAGTCACTGCTTAATCTTGATGATCTACTTCAATGTCCTGTATGCTATGAGATACCAACTGGCCAGATATTTCAATGTAATGAAGGGCACCATGTTTGTGGACGATGCAAAACACGCCTTGACGTCTGTCCTGTTTGTCGCGCACTTTTCTTTGGCACACGCAACTATGCAATGGAAGAGCTAATCTCCAATTTTAGAAAAATTCGAAATCTCGTAAGTAATTTCAACATTTGCCGTTGAAATTTGTGTTTCTGTTTCCTGATATTTTTGAAAAGACTGTCTATTGTCAATACACTATTTGTTACAAGAAATAAAATAAGTTGTTTATTTTAGTGTGGTTCAGAAATCATTTGTTAGATTGAACATTTTAACAAGAGCCCTCTTTAATAAAGCATTTCAATTTACCTGTACTTAATATTAAAAAAATAGTCAAAAAAATTCTTACACAACAAAGCAAAAGGCAAATTATAATGAATATTTTTAATGAAGTCAAATTATTATCGAAGATCATTTAAGGTTTATATGTTTGGTCTTGATTCCAGCTGTACAAAAATCATAAATATCCTGTCATACACAAATTATGTTTAAAAGAGTGACTACTAAGCTCTTGCCTGTTTTATTTTTCAGTTGCATCAAGTTTCTGAACCTGTTGTAGATTAGTATAATGGATAATGCACAAAAAGCTATCCGTGTGATTAGTTTCTGCGTCTGTTTGAATAAAAATTGTTTTAATTTTTGTATTTTCAACTTCATTTTAGAAGCTAGGCGGGAAACCATCTATTGCCTCTGGCTCATCAGAAAGCAGTACACCCCCTAAGGAAACTACTTCAGTGGAACATGATAATGATGTAAATGATGATGAGGAAGAAAATAACACAAATATTGCAGAAGTAAGTACAATATTTGTACAACTGTCTTTCCATGTGTATAAAATTATAAATTACATTCCATTGCACAGATATATTTAATGTACTTATGTAGAAACAGATAGGAACAATCTTTAATATCTGAGAGTTCATAACCAAGTTTTTCTCAATGTTTTAGTCATGTATAATTTGTTGAAGTAATTAAATAAAACAATTTTTGCAAAATTTCATAAAGCGCTATTGAAATATTATTTTTAATGTTATGTGTTATTTTGTCAAGGCAACATTAATTTAATTGTGGAAATACCTCATACTTAGTTGTCGCCTGACCTTTTTTGAATCAATTTATATAAATAAAATATACCTTTAACCAAATACCACATAGTTTTGATCACACTACTGAAGTGAAAACTTCATTTATATATAACAACAATAAGCAGCAAGTCTGGGTATTTTTTTTCAGTTTTATGCCAATTTTTTTAATAACAGAAATCCCAAATTGTTAATATGCAAATAATCCTGTTATTAGTATGTTTTGGTTTGGTCTGCTAGTGACATGTTATTTCTCAATCAAAATAAAAAGGAAAGAGCGAGACAAAAGTACGAAGTACTGTTTTCGTTTTCACCGATTTGTACGGTCGCGTATGTCTTTCAGTCTCCAGATGGTAGCACATCAGTATGCATGTGATGTTTCTGAAATTTGATACCTACGTTCGGATCACGCGTAATTACTTAGGGCCAGAAAGGTTAAATAAGTTTAAGAAATACACTTGTATTACAGCCGTCAGAAGGTACAGTGTTTCTACAAAATAATTTTTGCTTCCAGCGACCACATGGACCACCCCAACCTTGCAGTGGTTTATTCCGTTGTTTGTGTTGTAAAACTGGTCACTCTGCAAGATTACCAGCTGCCCGTTTGCTCAACCATCTCCGTTATTTTCATGCTCCAACTTTACTTGAGGTAATTAATTTTTATTACTTACTCCCAAGATAATCTTGGGAAGGAGCTTGCGTATAAGTATATAACTAAATAAAGTATTCTTAACATTAAATAGAGACAACAGAATAATATGAAATAAAGTGAACACATTGTAAACAGGTATATATCCTGTTGGAGTATTTGTTCAAAACTTTACACAATCTGATATATGTCGGTGTGACCTCGTGATCCTGAATAAATCTCTTAAAATTACAGTTAAAAATTCATTAAAAAATGAAACATTTAGTTGAAAATTGTTTAGTTGTGAAGTCATTTGGTCACTTGTAACTATTTACATGTGATTGTTATAAACAGAACCTATCAGATTTTTAAGCTGCTATCAATGAAACTTTTAGACGTTCTTATAAATATTTATGTTATTGTAGATTATACTACCTTAAGTGAAGCGGGAGATTTGAAATCTCCTATGTACTAGTTTTCTTCATTTCTTGTTAAAATCATAATGGTATTATAAAGAAACCTTTTTCCGTTTTTTTATTGTCAAATCTTTGGAAAACATTGTTTTTGATAACAAATTACTCCATATGGCAGATACATGTAAAAGTGAGACAAATGTACGACACTGGTTTCGTTTTCGCCGATTTGTACGGCCGCATCTGTCGCTTTATAGAATATTTTTATACAAATGGATTGGGGTCTATTCATACCCCCGCTGAGATCACGCATAATTTTTTGATACTTAAAAGTTACCGAGGACTAATTTTGCAGGGTCGTTCTGAAAATGGAGAGTATTTACAAGCCTGGCAATTAGAAACTGTGCCTGGAAAACTCGTGATTGCGGTGAGAATATCTGACATGGGAATATTCTTCCTGACAATAGAAATAAAGGGTATGTAAGAAAAGAAATTACGATGAATAATCATGATAAATATGCACTAAATTAGATACGACGGTTTCTACGCATAAAATGTCAAGTATAAAATCCTTATTTTGTAAGACCGTGTTTGAAACATAAATTGTTTATTACTTTTGTGTTAATAGTGTTTTTGACTGCTGTTATATCAGGCTATGAGAGTGAAGGAAAAGAAAGTACACTTGTGTACTATGCCTGCCAACCTGCAGTGGAGCAGAGTGGTGGGCTTATGCTCTAATAACCCTTTCCTACGAGTGAGGAGCGTTAGAGACGTTAATGGGCTGCTATTTACCTAATCATCAAAATTACAAAAACGATGAAATGTCTAAAATGCGAGTTGACCGTTTATACGCAGGGACCGTCGATATTATACCATTGAATTGTTCATGATGAAATCCTACTGTATTTGTTACTTAATTATATTTTGTAATTACATTATGCACATAAATAATCAAATATTAATTAAATCAACTAATTAAAACCAATTTTACAATGTTTGCCAACTCGCTATATACGTATGTAACACTCCCAATCTATATATGTACATATAAATGAATTTCTGTTGGTTACTCTCGCTAAAACCCGAGGTTGGCTGGATTGATTTCGGTAATTTTGGTTTTCAATTATTTGTGGAAGGCCAGGGAAGGCTTCAAATGTGAGCACATATAAAAAATCCTTGGAATATTGCAAAAGCAAAAATTTCGCTTTCCCTTAAAAACTACTTAACTATTAACTTAACTAAACTATAACTATCTCCTACCTGTCAAACATTAGATTCGGAATTCAAATTGAATTTAAATGAATACTTTTTTTTGTTTGTTTTTCACATTTGACATTGAAAACCAACAATTTCTGAACGCAACTATTGTTTTCTTTGGTTCCGTTAAGTTTTGGCCACATTTTGTTACTAAAGTTGAAACATTCTATAATTATCATTCAGTTTTGTTATTTATCGCTTCTGAGGTGGTACGTAGATTGCCCTACGTATAAACGGTCAATTGTGATGATTATACGACCCCATTTACCAATCTAGGTCATCGTTTTTTTTGAAATCGTACAACTTTTAAAACATGACACTTAAAAACATTTTGTTTATGTAAAATGTAGCACATAATCAATGATAAATCTTTGTAACGCTGTCTTACAAAATTAGAACTTGTATATATATGTAATATGTCTAAACAAAAATCGATGACTTTGATTACGTGATAAGATCATCTTAATTGTTAATACTTCAAAATGTCTCACATGCAAGGTAACCGTTTATACGTACATAAAGAAATGTAAAAATGGTTTTTTTTTGTACAGCTAATTCAGTGGTTGCTTGGCTCTCTATGGCAGCATCACCTTGGGTAGCTCACGAGTTCAGTTACACAATTACCATATGCGGTAATGATCGTGAAGCTATCTTCTCTGACTGTGTAAGTATTGCCTATATTATTATAATAACTATTAGGCTTAAAATAGTACATCTAAAATCTACTATTTAGCTAATATTTATAATATATAATGAATTTTATGCTTCTTATTTGAAATGAAAAGTTTGATTAGCGTCACGAAGAGGTTCATTATTATTCTAATTCGTTTCAAGGTTAGGTAATTTTATTATTTACAGATAATATTTCGCATTTTAATTTGCCATTCACCATTTAATAAATCAATATTCTATTCTAAATTTTACATTCAACAACAAAATTAAATTATTAATTTCTAATATTGATAAAAACACGCGGCATTTTTATTTACAATTCACCATTTGAGATTTCAATAAATTATTTATATTCATTTTCAACGCTTAATATTTCAATGACAATTAAATTCCTAACATATCTTCCTTTTTCCCTGCCTCTAAGTCTCAGAAATGTAAAGTTTAAGATTTGTATAAACAAGACTTAAATATTGGTTTGCCAAAGAAGTTTCACTTCTGACATGTGTACTTTGTATGCAGGCACTTTTCATTTTCTTTATCATATTATAACAAGTGGAAAAAAATTGAATCAACAAAGCACTCGTCCAAAATTTTTACCTTAGGTATACTCCTGGAGTAGTTAATCCAATAGGATTTAATAAGTCTTTTAATAATACCCATCTCCAATAAAACTGCAATTTACGCAGACCGCGACACGACTGTACAAATTAATACCTGTAATCGAATTAACTGACATTCGATAATCTGACGCGAAGTAGTTTTGATGCAGCAATCTAGCATCTCGACGATCAGCAGTAAACGATTGATACGTAAATGTATTCTACTCCTTATCCCTTTCTAGTCCTATGTCGAATGTTATTCGACATCTTTCTCCTTCCTCAGTTTATGTCATAAAACGAAACATTTTTTTTTCATTCGTATAAGTGTACTGGGGTTAGAGTTTTATGGACATTGGACATTTCTGAAGCTGGTAGAACTAGCACATGCACTCTTGCTACCTGTCTTTGATTATGATGATACTTGTTTTCTTCATCTTACTCAGAAGCAATTTAAAAAGCTGTCAAAATTTATATGCATAAGATATGTATTATATTTGGTCTCAGCAAATATAATTCCACTTCCGACTTCTGCAAAAGACTCAAGTGGCTCCCAATTCGCATTCCCAAAATACTCATCTTCTTTCCCTTCTCTACTCTGTGCTATTTGATACTAAAGCGCTTGTATATCTGAGGGAATGCTTCGAATTGCTTAACGAGTCTCATAAACTTACTTTAAAAAATCCTTTTTGTTGTATCTCTTTTTTATCAAATTTGTTCTCAATTCAAGCAGCACGTCTTTGAAACTCATTGTCTATCAATATAAAGTGAGTTCCCGTCACCCGACTTATTTTAAAACATTGTGAAAATTTATTAGTGTCTAAGCAAATTGATTAATCTTTTTAAGCTTTCTTCACTTCCTAGAAGAGATCCCTATATCAGCGATAAAGCTGCCAATTGTTCTTCTATGTCTTGTCTGTTATGTATTAGTAATACTTGAACATCCCTAATCATGTTTTGAAATTCTACAGGTGTGGTCTGTCAGATCTTGCGAAGGATCCTTGAAGAAGCGCGGCCACTGTTTGGTGGTGACGGATGTAGATGCGCGTGCACTCACCGCGCCCGACACTATCAGCGGCAAACTCTCCGTACGTCGTACCCCCTCAGACCAACTCACCACGCAATCTCAACCCCGGGCTGTACTCCGCATCGCCAATAGAGTGAATACAAACCTGTCAAACGACCTAGAACCCTTCCTTCAAGACCTACAAAACGACGTCGCAAGATTATCCAGAGTATTCGCTACCATTGGCCACGAAGCCAATGCTCTCGTACGCTCCGAGGCACAAATTAGAGCCAGAATTGATAACTTGGAACAACCCCGGGTTACTCCACCTAGAACTCGAAACGAAACCGAGGCTGCTCAGCCCCAGGAACCCGCAGATTCACAGCCAGACCGCCAAGGCCAACTATCGAGGAATGCAAGGAGACGCCTCAAGCAAAGGATGCGGGCTATACTCGAAGGTGCAATGGCACCTGTTGCACCCTCTACGAGTGACCGTGTCCAAGTACCCGTTCCCCAAACGAGACAAAATGGCTTCGCCTTCGGTGATTTTAATGTCAATGCTGCGTCATCGTCGTCATCAGTGACGCAAAACACTATAGCATCTCCACCGGCTGCTCCATTACGAGCGACGCCGCCAGAACTACCGTCCTCCTCGAACGCTCCCCAACCGGTAACGGCACCGCAAAACGGAAACAGCACTCGCAATAAGAAAAAGCGTCGCCACCGCAGATAAACGATATTAAATTATAAATTACGTCATAAAAGAATTATCTTTCATTGTAATGTTATTCATTACAATATTTTAGTCTGACAAGCTTCCGGGGTTTCATCGTGCAGGTGAACAACTTTCATCCCATTGTAAATAGTGATGTCCATTGACACTGCAATCTTTACAAGTGCTGTGATAATAAAATTGAATGCAATGTTTTTATATCTAAGATACATAATGATTCATTGCTTGACGTACCCCCGTGAAGTGAACATATTGTGAAGTAGCGTAACACATTATATAAATGGTTTTGTTTGATTTCATTGCTCTGATGACTAGACTATTTGTATAGTTCAACGGCTTATTTATAGAGAGGCAAGTCAGAAGTCCTAATTTTCTATGACAGTGTTTCAAAGAGAAATACTTGACCGTACTACCTTTTGTACTAATGATATGTAAAAACGATGACCTAAGTCAATAAACGGGTTGATATAATCATCAAAATTACAAAAATGTCTAAAATACATGTTGACCATTTATATGTATGGGCCATTGAGTTTTAAGTTAAGATAAATTGTATGTAAGATATTTTAGGTAGGTGACATAATTATGAATTCGCTTTTCTCAATTGTAATCTAAAATTCTAATGAGAATAATAATATCCTTACTAATGTGTTAATCGATTTGATAATATAGTTTTTAAATACAATGTAAGAATAAAAGAACTTCTTTTTATTTCGATGATAGCCGGTGGGTACATATTTTTCTTCTTTGAAGTAGCAATATTACGGTCCGGAATATCTATTTACTCACTCAAGATTTTTATCTTGTTACGTCAAAGAAGTATAACTTCTAACGGGTGTACATAAGTAAACTAACACATTTTTTTATTTATTTCACTTATTCTTTTAATTCTAGCCTGCCCGGAGTAGGGTTTTGAAATCCCCTGTGTAAGAATTAATAACTTCAGTTTTAGAAGAGTTACTTTCTTCATATGTTTTATAATCATAAGAGCATCATAAAGAAAGCCTTTTCCCGTTTTTTAATGTCTGAAGCGCGAAACATTTGAAAATTCGTTTTCAATAACAAAAACCCAAATACCATGTGACACAGATGAATATCCTAAAGCACTCCAAAGAGCTAAGACTGAAAAATTGCCAGGTATGGATGAAGTTCACATAGAGTTACTAAAATTAATAGGAAAAGTACATTGTTTCCTGACAAAAATAACTAGCCTTGTGTACGATACTGGCATATTCCCCGACGACTAGCTAAAGTCAATATTTATTACACTGCCCGAAAATGTGAGGAACCAGAACCATCAGTCTAATGAAACAGGTGCTGAAATTATTTCTCACTATTATATATAAACGCATAAGAATAAAATGCCATGAGCATCTGAGCGATAACCAGTTTGGATTCCGAGCCGAAGTGGGTATGCGAAATTCTGTTTGCTATACAAGGTTGTTTATTTCTGTTTTATCGAGTATGAAAAAGCTTTCGATAGAGTTCTTCATCAATGTTTAACATCCATATTAACTTACAACGGACTCGATGTTAAAGATATCTGAGTTATTCAGAACCTGTATTAAAATGAATGTGCGACAGTCCGCATTGAAGGCAAGTAATCTGGCGCTATTGACATAAAAGAGGTGTTAGACAAGGTTGTTTTTTGTCACCCATACACTTCAATTTATATAATGCTGGTATACCATCAGAAGCTTTATCAAATAATGACTGTGATGTCAAAGTCAATTGATGTATTATATAACACCTAATTAATGCCGATGATACTGATATTATTACGGAATCAGACCTTCAGAAATTAGTAGATCGATTGAAAGTGTGTAGTCTCAAGGTAGGATTCAAAATTGACGTTCAAAAAGTTACGGTGTTCACCAACCGAACCTATTTGAGCCTCAACATTGTCTGGTAAAAAGTTAAAAGTAGTGCGTAAATATGATTATCTGGGAACGTAGTTAATTGGAGACTGGGACACCGAAACGGAAATAAAGACACGCATTGAAATCCCACGCAAATGCTTTAATAAAATGAGATCACAACTCTCCGGTCATAACATCAGCATACCCATACGCACTCATGTACTCCAGTACTACATTTGGCCAATAGCTTTATACGGATGTGAAGCTTGAACTATCAAGGAAGACATTCGCCTTTTAAATGTTCCCTACACAAAATCATATATCACAGAAAAAACAATTATAACTTTGATTATCCAATAATAACAGTTAATGATTCAGTAGTAATCTTATTATTTATTTTTAATTTTACAAAAAATAAATATTTATGTAAAATATTTGGACTTTGTATAATTTTTATAAGGCCTTATATAATTAAAAAATCTGTGGTTTTAATTATTGTTCATTTTTCTTATTAAAAGGCTTGCATTAAAGGAACAACAAAGATTAAAAATTCTAAATAAAAAATTTAAAAAATACGGAAAAAATGTGTGAAGACAACTAAAATATTTTATATTTCTCTAAAATATTTTCTTCTGTTACAAGCAATGTTGTTGCAACAAGTGTACATTATTTCAATCATGAAGCACCACGTCAGCATTATCCTATATAACAATGTATTGTTATTTAAATTGCTCTTACTGTAATACAAACGCTGAACGGCAAATCTATTGGTCGTTTAAATGTTATCGTAGTCACTTCATAGACACGCTCAATAGATGGCGCTTAATTTGAATACTCGGATCTCCGATAAAGTCTAGATGACGCTAGTATCTTTGTAGAACGTTCTAGATAATTAACGACACATTTCAATGCGTCATCGTATGTGTTATTAATCAGTATATAGGTGTTACCTATGAGTGTTGTGTAATTATCCTTCGCATTAGACGTTCTCCTTGCTTTGACATTGGTTTCATCTATTTTTACAATTTCATTTTAAATATACGACAAACAAGCAGTCGCAGTAAACAGAGTGCATCATCAAGACAAACAGGTTAGTTTTGTATTAAAAGCTTCAATTAAAAATGTTGAGCTTTGCTTCACTTTCATATGTTATAACGTAATACTTTTTAGATACCTAATCTTATGCACAAGGATTTTATCCCATTTAACATTTCTAACAAAATTGGTTGCATAATTATATATTGGTAATTTTTCTACTGAACGTTAGATGGCGTAACTTGTATTAGCCCTCAAGTAAGTAAAAGTAAGCAGGAAAATAACGCTGAGGATATAGAAGTCGCAAATTTGTCTCGTACAAGACATCTAAATGTAAGAATGGTTCAAAGTCATATAGTACTACTTAATATTTTACAACACGCTGTTTTTTCGAGTGAGTGAGAGAGATTGATATTACATTGCGGGAAATATCCGACCTTGAATAAGCCTCGTCTCATTTGAAGTGCGATATTTTAATCGCTCAGTACAAAGATGTGGCTATTCTTAAAAATAAAGTATTACCCACATAATTACTTATATGAGAAAATATTATATTTATAACCAACATTAAGCAGCCAGCTAAGTTTAACTGGCAGCTTAATATTGTTTCACTTATTTGTATTGTTAAAAAGTCCTCATCAGAATTTTCAGGTTGATTCTTTTTATATCCATCAACAGCCAATGGATGTTTAGATTAAAATTTCTGTAAAATTTTGGCATATAATGAATTGATATGAATGAATACCCAGATTGATTTTTTAAAGATGATTGGTATTAAGACGCAGTATAGCAAATCGAACCAACTGAATAAAACTGTTGCGTTTGGCTTACAATTTAGATACGAGTGAAATATAATACATACGGGAAGGTCGGGACCCTTCGTTCGATTTTTACATTTTTTTGTTTAGAATATTTTATTTGCAATGAAAATAATTGGACATAAAAATGATACATTTATAAAAATATTGTATCAATGATCTAGTCATTTTGTCTTGTATATACAAAAACGGTACATAAAAAATAAAGGTTTGATATTAGTATCATCACCTTATATGATGCTGATATCAAGTATTTTTTATGTTCCGTTAAATATGCCGGTGTGTCTATTATTATAAATTGTTGATGAGTTATGAACCAATAAATAGAAGGATTCTGAGTGTCAGGCTGAAAGCAACACCAGTCAATCAGAGTATCGTACAGGTTTTCGGGCTACGAGCTGTAAAAGCCTTCTGCCATACTTTACAAGAAACTATAACTAAAATTCTTAAAACAAAATCACTGTTGATGCTGGATGGTTTTAATGCTAAAATTTGGAAGGTCGCACAGGAGCTCAGTAACTCTGAAGATAGATTCGATTTAGGTGTGAGGACTGAAAGAGGAGAGATTCTTATGAAACCGCATTGGCTACATACTCATCAGGTCACGATTTTCATTCAGAATGCGCATACTCTGGACCCCTGCGGATCAGATTATCAACTTTTAATAACAACGATGAAGCTTAAGCTGAAGAGACTGAAAATTCCTAAAATACAGTGAAGGATCAAAGTACGAGCGAAGTATCAAAGTTTGCAGTTATGGAGTATAGCAGATAACTCAATGAAAAGGTCAGCCAGCCTCTGTAATCATGTCTAAAGCTTAATTGGAGACTGCGTTAAGGAGTCGTATCAGTCTCCTAGCGCTCAATGCGCTGGCAACACTGAGAAGCTCGTTGAAGAGAAGTGCTAGTTGAAAGCATAACTAAAAGTTCAAAACTAGAATACACTATCAGCCTTGATTCAAGCAGAGTATAGGCAAGATTACAATGCCTTACAAAAATATGTGATGAAATTGACATCCACTCACATAACAACGAGTCCAGAGATCTGCACAAATAAATTCGCTCTGTAACCAAAACCCTATATTTTAATTCCTGGGTCATAGTAGATAGTGAAGGTAGAGTGCTATATGTTTATCGGAACTGTACTCTGATTTGTTTGCTTAGTTGGAGCCAAGGCTGAATGCGAGTTAGAGCCAAAAATTCTTCAAAGCAAAAATGGAAACGCTTTTGTGAAAAAAGATATCGAGATAGAAAAAACAATGGCTCTGGAATCTTAAAGATAAAAAAGCCAGAATACAGTTTGCACGCCTCCAAAACATGGTCCCTGCGACAAAGTGAAACCCACAAGATAGACGCTCTGGAGATGTAGTGTTGGAAGAATATACTCCGAGTCTTCTTCATCGCATTTCGAAAAGACGCCTGTATGAGCTTGGCATTAAAGAGCGCCTATCTCCTCAAGTGTGAGGTCTCGATGATCAGTTTATAACTCTTCTTCACGGGAACACATGCCTTAAAGTCGTCGTTGGCATACAAAGATTATCAATTTGACGACAAAATACATAAACATATCGTGATGTTGCTAAACTCTTTCGCTCTCGGTAAAAAATCTTCAGAATGATGATACCAATGGGTCGATACCCATTCGCCAATTCGAAGCGTAATTTAAATATATGTCGGAGTGCAGTAGTCTGTGGAACCCTGGCGCCATCTATCTATCGGCGTGGGACAGAGTCAATAGAGACAATCCGGCGCGCGCCTCTTCAGTTCTCGGGTGACGGACCTCCAGAGCGGTCAACTATTGAAACTCGCGCGTTCCTAGCTATTATTGTTAATGAGTTTGTGTAAATTGATAACGGGAACATTAAGTGATTGAACGTTATAATGTGAGTTAATTCATAAAGTGTTTGATTGCACCAACATTACTCACCAAAGCCCACACAGAGAACCCTACGCCCCTATGCTTTGTGCTCTCCTTCTCTCTTATTCTCGGACATCAGAAGTGGGATTAATGTTGGTTCGAAATGAGAAAAAGGGCTAAACGCACGTTTAGCGTGCTATGTTTGGAAAATCGAATTAACACATCTGGGCATTAAATCGAAAACTTATAAAGCAATCTACCGGTACAGGGTCGAACATAGTCCCTGCCAAGAAAAATACCGATGCGAAATCGTAGTTTGCAACAACTAAATTTTGTTTTCTGAAAATGGCCACCACGTGACAGCCATTTTATACTAGTCGTCAGTAAGGCACTTAAAGTGAAACTTTGACGTGGTGGTCTCAACTGGCATACGGGAATCATATGGTGTAAATTTAAGTTTGAATCGCAACATCAGCGTTTTGAGTTTATTACGAACTGGTGAGCTGTCCTATGTACCAGATTTTATAGATTCTAAGCTATCTTTTTTCAAATTTCAGAGACATGATGCGTTGGCGATCGGGGCGACATGCGACGGCGAGCAGCCGCGATGGGGACCGAGTGGAGCCGAACGAGCAGCGGCTGCGACCGAGTAGCGGCGGCGGCGGCGACCGAACGACGCCGTGTGCGGCGCCGGTTGCCGAAAGACCACGACGGTGGCGCCGGTTGCCCAGGCAACGATGATCACGCCCGAACGATGTCTTAAGCGGTTGACGGCGCTGCTCGTTCGGCTCCACTCGGTCCCCGCCGTGGCTTCTCGCCGTCGCATGTCGCCCCGGTCGCCAACGTAGCATGTCATTGAAATATGACAAAAGATAGCTTAGAATCTATAAAATCTGGTACATTGGACAACTCACCAGTTTGTAATAAACTCAGCCCGAAAAGTGACATGCGATGCGTGGATGTTTGTGTCGTGCAACCCCTGCAAGTTGTCACATATTGGGTTTTCTGATTTTATTTATTGTGGGCCTACCGGTGACGAGTTGGCTATTAAATGGCGAAGTGGCTATTGAATGACGAGGTGACTATTGAATGGCGAGGTGACTATTGAATGCCGAGGTGGCCATTAAAAGGCGAGGTGGCCATTGAAACACGAGGTGGTATATTTAGATATTGTAACCAAAATTAGGAATTAATTTTGTACGTAGTGCGGAGGCTATGAGAGTTCATGTTCAATAACGAAATGCGTCATTGAGAAGCGAGATTGTAGACTTAGATATTGTTACCAAAATTAGGAATTAAATTTGTACGTACCGTGGAGGATATATGGGTTCATGTTCAATAACTAAATGCTTGGCTCTAGCTATTAGTTTAGTGATTTTTCTTTAGTGTGTGGTTAGGATTAGCCGGGTGGTACAAGATATTCTCGTGGAAGTTTAGTTGCAGATTAGCCAGCACACTGGGGCGTGTGCAAGTCATGATGGCCGTGTCGCCTGGCGCCATCTATATATCGGCGTGGGACAGAGTCAATAGTGACAATCCGGCGCGCGTCTCTCCGGTTGTCGGTTGACGGTCCGCCAGAGCAGGCGACTATTGAGACTTGCGTTCCTAGCTGTTATTGTTTGTATTTGTGTAAATTGTTATCGGGAACATTAAGTGATTGGACATTATAATCTAAGTTAATTAATAAAGTGTTTGATTGCACCAACATTACCCACCAAAGCCCTCAGTATGGAGATTGAATTATGGATGCCACTAATGACGGTGTCGGCGGAGAACCCTACACCCATTATGCTTTATGCTCTCCTTTTCTCTTATTCTCCAACAAATGAAAGAAAGTAAACAGCAGAGCCCTCAATTTTATAAATGTAAAAATTCATGCTCTTTAAATATATATTTTAATCTTTAGTCCCATTTAAAAATTAGCTTTATTTCTATAAGTTATTTTTAAAAGTACAAGTACTATTGCATGTAGCCAAGCTGTATGAGCATCTTCTCTGCCACATCTCCCATTCTGCCAAGAGAATTTCCATTTTCAAAGCACTCAATTATTAGCGCTTCAGTTGTCAAGAACACTATCATAGCACCACTTAGTCGTTCAGCGGCAGATGCGTCGTCTAAGGTTTTATTTGGATTTCCAGAAGTTCTTTGACCGCGTCGAGTATCCCTGCCTCCAAATAAAATTTTCAACGCTAACGTACCATGAATAGTAGGATCATTTTGGGGAGTCGCCGCTTTGACTATGTCGTGGGAAATATAATAATATAATAATAATAATAAGTTTATTCAAAGGCAGTACACCCAGTAAAAATTTACAATAAAATAAAATAAAATTAATAAAGTAAACTAAAATCTAAAATTAAAATACTAAGTTCTAATTAACATGTAAAAAAACAGGGAAGAAATACGCTACAGTTACTTTTTATTTCTGTTTTTATGAACAGATAGCCAATTAGCACATATGGGGTCAGTTGTATTGTGACAAACCGTTTCCAGAATACTATTCCGCGTTGCTCTAATTCTCTCCCAGAAGGAAGCTACACGTATCCTGATAACGGCATAAAAGTCAGGCACCCCCGCTTCGGCAAACATGCCAGATGCGCTGCAATAACGAGGTAAACCCATCAAGATACGAAAAGCATTATTGTACTGTACGCGCAATGCCGTGTAAGACTTTTTACGATAGTTCGTCCAAAGTTGACATGTATAAAAACACTGACAGTACGCGTTAAACAATGTTTTCTTGACGGGTTTGCTGCACTTGCCGAATCTTCGGACCAGCATGTTGCATCGAATCGAGAGTGCCCTCCTCTCCCTCTCAATATCACAGTCATCCCTCAGGTATTCCGTAAGTATATGCCCTAGATATTTAACTTTTGTTACAACCCGAACTGCTGAACCGTTAAGCATTACATTGGGTATCCTCTCCGGTCCCCTATCCGCCCGGAAGACCATCATTTCAGATTTTAAAACGTTATACCTTAGTCCGTGGGCACTGGCATACTGCTCGCAAATTAAGGTCAGTTTCCTCAGGCCTTTAATAGAGGGGCTGAGAACCACCATGTCATCGGCATAGCTGAGACTATTAAAACATGTGTTACCGATATGACATCCTACTTTTGCAGCTCTCAGCTCCTCTATCAGATCATTTATATAGATATTAAAAAGATCCGGAGAGGTAATTCCACCCTGGCGAACTCCACACTCTAATTTATAAGGATTAGAAGTGGCGTTGCCCCATTTTACGCTATTAATTTGGTTTCCGTACCAGTACCTCAGCAAACCTACAACCTCCGCGGGAACACGATGTCGATGTAATTTCGTCCAAAGAATTTCGTAATTTACTAGGTCGAATGCTTTGCTGAGGTCTAGAAAACACGCATATATTGACGTTTGGCGGCCCGTATAATAGTGTATTGCGTGCTTTAAGGCAATGATTGCAGAGTCAGTCGAGAGCCCATGTCGGAAACCAAACTGCGAATCGTCAATTACTACGTTTTTCAACAGTTCAGGTTGTATCAAGCGTTCCAAAATCTTACCTGTGATAGTTCCTAATGAAATTGGGCGATAATTATTAGCTGATCCCAAATCACCAGTTTTAATCTTAGCAATTGGCACAACTATCGTCTTCATTAGATCTTGCGGCACATACGAGAACCTCAGACATAAATTGTAGAAGTTACACAACTTAGAATGCAATGACTCACCCCCGTATAGAACATGCTCTAGGCTAAGTTCGTCATGTCCTGGCGATTTACCTCTTTTCATTGTCCTGACAATTTTTGTTATCTGGGCCGGTGTAAATTGTATTACGGGATGTTTGAGTATACCTGAAGGACAACCGTTACTATCCCCCAGGTTAACGTCAGTTTGACCCGGCTGAATCCTAAACTTCTCGCTGAACATATTGGCTATTTGTTCATAATTTTGTAAACCATTCACCTTCACAGGCAGTTGTGGTTTAAAATTAGCTTTTTTTGTTGCTTCCCAAAACTTTGGAAAATTATGTTGTTCCCTATAGAAAGCTAGAATATCCATTTTTATCATGTCTTGATTATTTTGACACCAACGCAATCTGTTTTTAAAGTTTTTACGCGCCTTCGTCATTTCATCATAAATAGGACCCGAAGAAGGTTTCCTCGCCATTACCCATGTCTCGAAGTGTTGTTTGTACATCAAATGACTTTCTTGTACATGGAGATTCCAGCCCACTACTTTTTTTGGTTTTTTATCACTCGCATAATACCGATCTACTGAGTATTTTGCACCTAGCTGCATGACTTTAACAATCCGACTATATAATTTGTCTATTAATAAGTGGTGCTCATTAATTCTACTACAAAACTTATAATTATCGCAATTTTCACATAAAAACTCATCGTTAATATTGATTAGATTCGTTTTACAGTAATTAAAATATTTTTCTATTTGTTTTATGGATCTCTTACCCCATCGAATACCCGTTTTAACAGTTACATGTGTGTCATCGGTAGAAAGACCTTCTGTCACTTCATTTAGATTGCAGATCACTCGCAATGGAAAGTGATCCGACCATGACACGTCATAGAGAATATTTACGTTAAGTACTGTTTCCCACGCGGCCTCAGTCGTAATGCAGTGGTCCAACCACCGATGACTACCATGCGCCTCACTTATAAAAGTGAATGTTTCTGATGCGACACCCAACTTTGATACATCTGCCCATATCCACTGCTGCTCGTCACAGAAGTTCCGTAACTCAGTGCCAAAAGTCCCATTCGGATGCGCATTAAAATCCCCAAGGACATACACTGCCGCAACATCTTCTTCCTCCGTTATAGCACTAATCCTCGCCAGGCAGTCGGTAAATTCGGGAAGGTTATACAGGTCCTCGGTTGGCATGTAGACATTAAAGACCAAGTAAGATCTTAAGTTAATCGTTATTCGCACAGCCATTATTCTGTCAGTTAAACAATTAATTACGGAAACGTCAGTGAAACGACTCTTACGCCACAAAATGGCAAGTCCTCCATATGGTCGTCCACGTAATATACCAGCAGACGCATCGACCGATGAAATTGCTGCGCATGCAAAATTGTCATCTATGCTATATACATAATTCAAGTCGTGTGGCATGAGCCAAGTCTCTTGTAAGGCTAAGATGTCTGCCTCACGACATAGATCCCGAATGCATTGAAGTGACCTTTTAATTGACTTGCAATTAAACGTAATCATTGTAGTTTTTGTTGTTGGTGTACTGTTCATGTATTGGTTACAGAAACGTTCTTAACGTAATTTTGTTCACGAAAAAGTCGGTATTTGACACCTTCGGGCCAAAAGTCACTTTCTAAAAATTTGTCTAATTTACAGCGAGACACCTTTATTTTATACGAGTTAAAAGACGTTTCGTGTTTCTGATTAAGGAGTTGAACTTCTTTGCATTCCTGACCCATTTCGCGTATATGAGTTAGCAGATCTTCCGCAGTGGTTGTCTTAGCTAACCTCGAGACATATACAAAGGCGGGTATATCTGCCACTGTAATTTTACATTTACGCTGAGCAGTACCGCATAAATTAGTTTTTGGTTTACGTTTTTTCTTTTCTACTAAAATGAAGTCTTCGTCATCCTGCTTAGTATTTTGAACCTTTTGACTTAATGAATTATGGTTCAATGTAGCTTGCGCTTTACTTGTATTGTGAATAATGTCACGGTACGTTGGTGTATGAATCATTGTAGGTAGAACGCAATTGTTGGATGGCGCAGATACAGACGCCGGGCGGGTTAAATTTTGTTTGGGTGTTTTCGGAATCACCAATTGCTGTTTTAACGAGGAATTCTCTTTTGGCTGCACTGCAACTTTCGTGGATTTATTCGCATCGCTGTTAATAGAGGCACGTATGTCGCTTAACTCTGTACGAATATTGCTCTGAAATATAAATAATTCTTCTTTGGATGCCACCTCACAACGTAGGGTTGATAGCTCGGTCTTCATAGTGACGATGTCTTTAAGTAGTCGTGTAACATCAACATGGTCGAAACTAACTGGTGGTAAACGATTTAAGTCTCGCGCCACAAAGGTTGGCTGGTTGGCTGGATCGGTTTCTTTGAAAATTTTAATAATATCTTTGATATTTTTCTTCTTTCTATCCTCTCCTTTCCTCTGCACATATCTAGTCTCTGCTGCACAGGCATTAAAAAGCTTAGACTTTCCGCTCTCGATTTCGTCATCAGTAAAATTTGAGGCACATATTTGAACGATACTTAGCTCATCTAACACATCTATTTTGTTCTGGACGAAAGTGAGAAACTCGTTGATTATTATGTTACTTTCCGCCATCGATTATTCACTTAAACCGCACACAAATGTCAGAACTAGTTTATTAGTCATAGCGCGCGCGCCGCGTACAGAAAACTAATCACAGTACATGCGTGACACAACCTGTCCGATCTGAAGCGCAAGCGAGACTGATGCCTATGACTCTAGCCTGGCGCAATACCCGTGGTTGTCCTTATACTGATGACATCAATCGCCTACTCCTGAATTATGAGATTGTTCATTTCGCCGGAAACTAGTTATGATTTTTTTCGGAACGGCAATAACTTTGATCGAATCAACTAAATTAGATTTTAATTACATTTTACATTGTTACATATGCGTATATTATAAAGTGGAAATTAATTTTTTTGGATGTTCTTAAAACAATTATAAGTAACATTTAACGAACGTAAAGTATTTATTGAATTTCATCTTATATTTCTGGTGAAACGAAAATCATTACGCAAGTAAAGAATCTTATGATTAGGGAGTCCTCTGCGCGCGCTCCTGACTATTACCCATTCCATTGTTTGTAATGCCGTTTGTTATCACAGATGCTCAAGTAAATGCAAGTTCGTAACTTTACGGTTTTTTCGAGTTTATTGATGTTTTATGTGTTTTTTGAACAAAGTTACCAAGCACTCAATGTTTGCTTTATTACTTCGTTGATAATTAAATTGTATTGAGTTTATACTTCTTATGGCGCGTTAGGGAAAAATGATGAGAATAAATTTTTACAATGCGCACGCACACCGTCAAAAAAAACCGACACGCTGATGTTAGCTATAGTCAACATTTTAGTTTTTGAAAAGATTTTTAAGGCCTAACGCGTGTACATAAGTACACACGCACACTTTTTTGTTTATCTCTGTATTTTTCTATAGTATCCCATCTACCATTATCTAGTCTCGGATCCCGGGCTTGTCAGCCACACGGCTATTCCAGCCCAGTCCGACCATGTTTCTCCTACTCCTTATGTAATTTAAGCTGTTGGTTACAGAAGTTTTCTGTTTTACTATTGTATTAAGGTGTTATAGTGACATCTATCGAGTTTCTGGAGAAGTTACTAGTGTCTACTAGATGGCGTTAAAAAAATGTTTAGCTACTTATTGCTAGATGGCTAGGCGCGTACTGAATAATTATTATTATTTTGTGTGTTCGACAGATCGTTTTTGATGTATGTTCATTTTAATTTACTAATAGATAGTTTAAATGACTTAGTGCAAGTTTTGGGTGAAGTGAAAAGTTCTTTAAAGTTTAAATACACCACTGGCCATTTAAGAAACAACATACTTTTTCAAGTTTTTATTTTAAGCCATATCAGTAAGTTTTTGTCCTGCTCCTTCATGTTGTTTCTCGTAATACATGTTTATAATTTCGTATAAAATATGTTTCTTTACTATGACGATGGCAACTACTTATGACCCGCCAAAATATAGTTCAAATTATAGATGTTTATATCTGACAAGTTGTCTGTCGCGGTATCGGCTGTTTAGTTTCCAACTCCTTGGTAATGTGGAGAAATGCATATTTGGTTGTTCTCTACATTGTGAAGGAGTTACTTTACAAAGTCAATTATGATTAATTTTGTGGCTGTCGAGATTTGAAGAAAAGAGTAATGGGTTAGCTTAGCAGTCTGATACCATCTACACTTTATTGCTTTTCTAATGAAACTTCTTCAGGGACTATCGTTTGGATAGTTTTGTAGATGTAATGTAAGTGAGTCAGCAGTGTTAGTTTACTGGTCTGAAACCATCTATATGTTATTGCCTTTCTAATGAAACTACTTTGAGGATCATCAGTTGGATAGTTTGAAGATGTTGTGATGAGTAAGAGTAGTCTAAATCCATCTTTGCATGATTGCATTTGTAGTGAACTTGGTTTTGGGTAGATTGGATGAATGATTCCAAAGCCTATAACAGACATATGTTAAAACATATTTTGTCTTTTATGTATAAAAATTGTAACAGTCAATTCTATTAAAATCTTATAATATTTCTTACAGATATTTGCATTTCTCATGCATTTATATCTATTATAATTGTATTTATAAAGCCAAAGCAAAATAACTTGTCAGATGTTTAAGGTTAAGATATGCTTAGTATCTGATGATATAATACTAGCAATAAGCAATTATCATTTCATTTGATTGACATTTTTAAATACATTATATCTTTTGTATGGAATGTCCAATTTTAATAATTTAATGAGTTTTTTTACAGGTATTGAAACAGTCTTTAATAAAATATCATTTAATTGGATAAGGATTAGTACAGAGGTATGAATAAAATAGTTTGATTATTGTCACCTCTTTTATTAACTTTTAAAATGCAGAAACGTAGTTGGAAATATGGTATCACAGACTTTTAATATATTTTATAATATTGTAAAACATTTTTTGTTCTATCATCAATAGTTTCTGCTGCGCAAGCGATGACAAATTTTATGTGACTATTTATTTCACACCTTGGGTTACACTAGTGCATTTTTATTGGGGAGCCCTTTTTTTAGAGAAAGTAATATAGCCTATGTTGCTCAGTACAAATGCAGCTGTCTAATGGTGAAACAATTATTGAAATTGGTGAAAATGTTATAAAAATACAGATTCCTATTTATAATGTTAGTTTAGATTTATTTTAATTTATATGTATTGATTTGTATGTAATATATCTGTGATTACATTAATATTCCTTATTTATAATAAATTTTTACAGATGGAAGTAATCGAAGATGAGGAGAAAGTGGAGGTGGATTTGCAACTTTTTATAAAATGTAGACTGTGCTTGGAAGAAGTAGGACAATATCAAATAGTGCCTACTATCAGAAAGCAATTTAAGTTGTGCTTTGATATTGATGTAAGTGCTATTAAAATATATAAATGTGTTGTACAATTTGTGTTGACAAAAATGGTAAAGGTAAGTAGCCTTTACCTTTTTTCTAGGTCTATGAACATCTCATAGCTGGACACACTCATAGCAGACTTCATACACCAGATCTATTCCCAGGGTATGTACATTTATTCACAAAAAGCATAATGATGAATTTTAAACAACATGGGCCTTATTATGAAAAGTGATCTAAACCAGAACTAATTCGTTCTGAATTTTAATTTAGACTTTGGCTTTTTCATATTGGTTTTGTAATAGAAATGAAGTCAATCCATTACTACATGGATCAGCAACCTTTTCTTATAGAAGGGCCACAAATGTAATAACAATATTGGTGCAGGCCACATTATTTCTAATAAACATTTTTTTTTAGATGAAACAATTATTATTTTATTTATTTCTGTGTCTGTGGACCGCACCGTAGTGTCTTACGGGCTGCATGCAGCCACATTTTGACGAACCCTGTGCTAAAGTATACTTACTTCACAGAGTGAATTTATTCGGGATCGTTGTTTATTACACCAGGGTTATTTAAAAAGCGGCCCGCGGGTCGGAGGTTCACCACCCTTGGGATAAAGAACACTAACTTCACAGAGCGGAGTTATTCTGGGACGTTGTTTAGGTCAGGGGTCGCCAATTAGCGGCCCGCAGTCATACAAGTAACGATAAATACAACGCAATAATTAGTTTTTATTTACCACGGGCACCCATGTATTAACCAAGGCCAAAAAAGCCGTAAATGACATAAATTTTCCCAAATAAGATCCTTAGTCTGTGGTTCGAAAAGTATGAAATTCACTACATTTAAACCATACTTTTTAATAAGTCCCTACAAGTTGTATGAAGAGAACTTCATCGCGCCTGCACAGAGTTGAAACCGGAGTCTACAAGACGAATCTATATATTTTTGACAGCCTCGCTGGCCAAATAGTGCCAGTACTCCCTTCGCTAGCAGGACCTGGGTTTGATTCCCAGTAGTGTTAAATTAAAAATGTGCGGCTAAACAAAATAATTGCTTTCCCATATGATGCTGTTTAGAAACTGTAAGAGGTAAATTATCCCTTACCAACTTAGCGCACTTCCATCTTAGACTGTATCATCATATAACATCACATGAGATTATAAGCGCTAACCTGATAGCAACAGAAGTATGTTTGCGTCAAATTGACGATAATGTGTGTAATGTTGTGTTTATTGATTTAATGTATTTTTTTGTGAATAAAAATAGCATTCAGCACTCCTTCTCTATATAAACTATAAGTGTGGGAAATTTCATACTCCTCTATCACCACAATTTTCGCAAAACCGTATACAAAGATTTCGCTTCACCTATTTATATATAGAATGTATACATTTAAGCAATAGTGTTTTCAAATATCTCTTTGTTATGTCCCTTGTTAATACATATTTGATAACAGTGTCAATATGTCTGTCTATATCAGTTGAATAATTGCTTTTATTTGAAATTTCGAAGCATGACAATTGAAGGATTTATATTTTTTGATGAGTTTTTTTTACGCAAAGTTAAGTATAAAGTATACTTTGCTTCATTTGGAGTAAATTATTGATTGATATAAAAACCTTCAACCTCTGTTTCACACTTCAACTTGTATGTTCGCCATTTTCCATACCATTGCAATAGGACAGTATACGACACTAACCTCTATTCGAGATTGGCCGCATTAAGAGGAATCCGAAATTTGATAAAGAGGACTACAATAATTATATATTTTATTAACCAGCTTGCAATCACTAATGAACCTTTTTTAAGGTTGAACCTTACGATGGCCTACCACAATTGGTTTGTACAAAATGCTCATCTCTATTGAAGCAATTTTCGGAAGCGAAATTAATTTTTACAGAGAAGCAAAAAGATCTCAAGTCACGCTTGAGACCGAATGTAAGTACACCGTTTTGTATAACCATACAAATGAAAATAATTATTTAGTTACAGTTTAAGTTTCATCATTAACACCTTTTGAAACCTAAAATTTATTTAATACATTATCCTTTTTGGGACTGTTGCTAAAATCAATTTTATGATTTTCGTAGTGTAACATTCTAAATCTTTAAATTTACAGATAAAACCTAGTGATACTGTTCAGCAACAAGACACTGTCAGTTCTACTCAAACTGAACCTGATACTGTCAAAAAGAAAGTGGATGATGCTAGTTCCTGCCATAGAATTCAAAAGAACATAAATAAAGATAATGAAAGAATATTATCGGAGAAAGCTGATGATAAAAGTGTGAGAAAATTATTAATTAAAATACCTTCTGTAAGACATTCTTCCACAGAAACTCTAGCAAGTAGCATTCCTTTGAGCACTAACACAAAGCCAGACGGAAGTGAAAGAAAGTCAAAAAAATCTTGGCAACGCATGTATATTAAACAGTTTGTATGTAGATATTGTTCCAAATATTTTAAAGACAAAAAATGTATAAAAGCTCATATTAAAAAAAATTGCACTTTATTTACACAATGTTTAGCCATAGAGAAAAAGTTTTGTTTAGTGAACTTTAATAAAATAGATTCAAAAGAAAATCTAACTGGTAGTAGACATAACGTTGTGTTTAACCAAAAGAAAGTTATTCAATCCAAAAAAGCGAATTATTATATACTGTATAGTCTCAAATCTGGTAAACAATGCGATTCATCAGACTCTTCTGATTTTGAACTTACTTTCAATAGACAAAAAAGGAAAAGAGTACGTCAAATATCAAAAAGCTCGGATGACACTATTGTTATCGATCAAAATAAAAGTTGCCATAGCGAACCTTTATCTAAGAGAATAGTAACCGAAGAAACAAAAATAACAAATATTGTGTCCGAGATTGAATGTGTTAGTATAGAAGATTCCGACACTGCATCAACACATAGCCTTAAAGTTAGAGACAATGAGTCTGAAATACCAAATAAACAAAAGGCAAACAATACTTACGATAAAATAATAAATAATATTATAACAATGTGCTCTGTTAAATACACGAAAAAGTTAAATGAGCAAAATTGCGAAAGCTCTAGAAGAAAAGAAGATACTGTTCTCAAACATAAAATTTTAAGTATAGGAAGAAAAGTTATTCCCAGTACAGGCATTAATACAACTGGGCTTCTCCGATATATGGAGCATAAGAATCTCGAGCTCATTTGGGTGCCAAAAATCGAAGGCAAGGTTAATATAAAAAGCAGATCAAAAGAACCTACAGACAATGGAAACAGTAATCTCGGTTGGGAGAATATTGAATCAATCCATCATTATAATAACATAACAGAAGATTTTATTAAGATTTTTGATAGGGCGTCATTACAAGAGGCTACACAAATTCAAATAAATGCAAAGATAGGTCTCAAAGCCAAATCAACTGAGAAAGACAACATTTTCAAAAATAAAGGTCAAGCTTCCGAAGGATTACATATGGATAATAGAACACTAACTTTGGAAGGACCAGTGACAGACCAAATGATCAATAATACAACTCAAACCAATAATCCAACGCAAAACGTTAGTTTAATACAAACCAATACTCATAGCGAATTATTAAATTTGAATGAAAGTAGCCTTTTGCGGCATGCTCTCGATAGTGAGAAAAATTTGAAAATCTTGAACGCTAACCCCGTAGCGAATCCTAAGCAACTTCCGCGAAAGGCAAACTTTTTTGATCCTGCCACACTTATTAAGTTATATCCAGAAGAAAGTAATGATACAGAAAAGGCTGCTGTTAACGATAAATCAGATAACACACGCAAGTCCAATGAAGTATTAAACATGCCTATTATAACGTCAACAGTATCACTAGCATCAGTCGATGTTGCGATAGTTAATAAGAATGCAAATGAAAATAGTAATAAACAAGCAGCCGAAGGTGGCTACAAGCTTTTTATCGACAGTAATATTCAACGAGCTGAAAGTAGTGTAGACGCACCTGCGACTATCAAACGTGTTACCGAAAGTAGCAGACCGCAAGGAACTCTGCCTAAAATTAAAGTAAAACCTGCATCAGAGCTAATGTCTCAGAGGGCATTGAGCCAACAGAATAACTCCTTTGCTGTAAATACCAGTTGGAACACTAACAATTCCCAAAACAAAAATGTTTTACAATCAACCGAAAGTAACACGGTTTACACGACTGGTGCCCCCCCTACTGGATTCAAAAATGTGACACAGCCTATCATATTTTTAACGCAGGTACAAAATAAAGGAGCAAATATGTGTAATTCAGCAGTATCTACAAGTTCAAAACCGATACAGAGTCTAGAGTGTGTTAAATTACATACAGTAGAATTACCCAATACCAGAACAGAGTCGCCATTTAGATATTTCCAAAACTTGTTGCACCTTCACAATTTGCATTTGTTAGATAGTGTTGATCCGGTTCCAAATACAATGTTTTGTCTCACAAAGTTCAAAGTGCTATTCGAACAGGAAAAACATGTTGTGCAACTGTGTTTATTGTTGTTTTGCGAGGACAACATTTTTTGTATAAAAGCTAACGATCCGAATCAGAAGGAATTAGATATATCCAAGTTCTCTGCTAATTGGCAATGGGAAGTGCTCAGGGTGTTTAAAGGTGACGATGTGTTACCTAAAATTGCAATGACGGCTATGCAGTTTAGTCCATCTGTGCATACTAATACAAATTGCTTTTTATATTTGTTAAAATCTATTGTGTACTCAAAAGACTAATAATTGAAGTGGAAAATTCTTCGACATCACTGTGATTTGAAAATTGATGAAACAAAAAAGTGACAGTAAAAAGAGACAGACACAAGATTTATGGGAGGGCATGGGAGAAAATGTGTAAGGAAGTATTATACAGTGTTTGTTATGTTTGTGGTTCTCTGTGCTTTGCTTCGTATCCCCTCCACCCATGTTCACCAAATTTAGAATTATCCTCTTGCCCAAATTTTCGTTTCATTATCCTGAAAACAACATTTTTAAAGGTTTTACTTCTAATGCATGGGAATTGCATAAAAGTTTTTTTTTTCTTTTTTAAAAGGACCTAGACATTTTATATAAGCTTCACATTGAACGACTGATAAATGAGATATTTTAGTATGTAACGTGTACAGTAGTTACTAGTTTAAAGTAAGTTAAAAGGATTGAAAGATTAATTAAAAAAAAAAATAACATCAAGATGCCATCGTTTATATATAAAAAAAATTCGTCGATACATACAAACTATATATTGGATGCAAAGTTTGACCGTCTCGAGTTAAGTAAATCTTTAGATTCACAATCCTCTTAAACAGTTGGAGCGATTTTGATGAAATTTTGTTTCATTGGAGCACAGTTTAAATCAACAATTTGATCCCCCATTTTTCCACGGGATTGGGGAAAGTGACATCGCCGGAGAACGCTCACATTTCTTCCAAATCAAAGATATCTTGATTTGGAAAAAATGTGACCTAATTCAAAAAAAGTTCACATTACAGGGTAACCGTTGGCAAACTAAATAAAATGTTTAAATTCGCAAATGACTTGTCTAACATAAGAAAATACAGTATTTTCTTGTACGGACAAATACCGCGCGTTGTCACGTCTCTTATTTAAATCAATATACATTGTGACATAAATATGTAAAGCCTCAATATAAATAAATCTCGAATCGCCTATAACTGTCCGTAAAAGCTACTGCGAAATATACATTCACGTTACGAATAGATTAATCGAAAGTTTATAACGTATTTTTAACCGACTTCAAAAAAGGTTATCAATTCGTTTGTATTTGTAGCCTGTACTTAACGGTTAATTACAATCCATAACGTTTACATAACGTATCCTGTCAATTCATTCCACTTAATTATACAATTCAACAAATCCATAGTAATGCATGTTTCGACAGGTTAAACTCTTAGTTAAATATTGTTGTTCGATTCCAATGAAGAAGTTTTTTAGCTTGTGAAAGCGAATAGTAGACCAATCTAAGCTCGTTACATCCAGGTTGCACACTATAATGTGTAAGTTTACAATTATCAACTCGCACAAATAAGCCATTAAGTCACGCGTTTGCGTTAATATCATATTAATATTATTTTACTGTATTGCAGTAATTTAAAACGACTTATTATCATTAAAATGTCAGTTTCGTTTTGAAACAGACATATTGGTCCTTCTAGTCAGATCTGTGCTTAACTAGAGGTTTGGATCGTCCGATTGTTTACTTAAAGCATTGATATATAGGTGTTATACTTTCTGCTCGCATATTTATTAAAGGATGTTCTTGTTATCCATTCCGCTGGTTTATTTTTATAGGTCTTCGTCGTATCAACCGATGCAATACGGTGGGCTACGTCGGTGAATTTAGTTCTCCTACAGATCTCATTTCTGATATGGTCACGCAAGAAAACCATATGCATACGCTGTCAACATGCATTGTTCAGAGAGTCTTTAGGCACTCGAGGACTTTTGTATAAAAATATTTCGGTTGAATTTTTCTCGAAGTTGAACCTACTTAATTTGATCGTGCTCGTACTTAATTTGAGTAAATTTCATCGATTACAGAGTTCTAAAGAGAGACCGAGTGGGGCGAAACATGAATGTTTAACAAGATTTTTGTCTTATCCATGTTTATTTTAAGGCCCATCTGTTGAGTCACTGCTGAGGTCTTCCAGTGTCTATTGACAGCAATATGTCTATATCATAGGCAAACGCAAGAGATTGATATCGTCGTCGCTTCGACCGATGGACGTTCCACTGCTGGACATAGGTCTCACGTAATGACGTCCACAAGGCCCAATCTTGCGCCGCCTAGTTCCAACGGCTACCGGCGAACCTCTTTATATCATTGGTCCATTTTGTGGGGGGCCTGCCTACACTGCGCCATTCGGTGCGAGGTCGCCACTCCAGGACCTTCGGCCCCCAACGTCCATCGGCCCTTCGGACTATGTGCCGCCCATTGCCACTTCAAGTTCGCGATCCGTAGGACTATGTTGGTGACTATGGTTCTACTACGGATCTCTTCATTTCTGATTCGATCACTTAGAGACACTCCGAGCATAGCCCTCTTCATCGCACGCTGATTGACTCTTAGCTTCCGCATGAGGCCCATAGTCAGCGACCACGTCTCAGAACAGTAGGCCATCACTGTTCGAAGACTTTGCTCTTCGGCTGTTGAACTCCTCGAAATTGGACCTACCTAGTGGGACTATATGTCCCAGGCATGTGTACTCATCAACAATGTAGAGAGTTGAGTTCTTAACGATGAGTGGGTGAGGATATTAGACATAATTTTCGTCTTATCATTGTTCATTTTCATAAGAAAGATTGATATAATGGCCGTTATAGCTTGGGTGTTAATCTGTGAACATAAACGTAATACACAGCATATGAAAATGACGGACTTTCAAATCTTCCATAATATGTAACATACGCTCAAAAACAGACAATCATCTTGGCACCGCGAAATATACACCCTTTCAATTTTCAATCAACTCCTGAATAACCCCGTGCCCGTCTTCGGAACACATTAAAGACAACAACAACGGGGGAGATAATATCTCCCTATCGCACAACACGCTGCCATTGGTTAGACGTTGCGCTTTGGTCCTGCACAAGGATTAACGTGGATATACAGGTTCTAGATTCGGCATCTCTACAAAGATTTTATTACGGCCCAGGTTTCCACCGAATCTAAGGCTTTTCATAGACCACGAACGCTAAGCAAATAGGCCGGTTATACTATTCGGTCTTTTGTATAACCTGCCACACCGTATAAATGTGGTCAAGGTTTTTCAAAAACCGGCTTGTACGGGAGTCTGGAAGCCATCGAGCCTACGAGCGAAAAGATTCATTATGGTACAGCGGTGCGAGTATTTGCTTTCCTAATAGAGGTACCGGGTTCCATCCCCAGTAGAGAGAATAGCCTTTTGTAATTTATCTGAGTCTAGACTCTGGGAGGCTTCGGCCGTGGCTAGTTACCACCCTACCAGCAGACGTTTAGTGAAGTAAAGAGATTTGTGTTCCGGTACGAGACTGTGTAGAAACTATAAGAGGTAAATTGCGTCTCACCAGCGCATTTCCATCTTAGACTATATCATCACATACCGGCAGGTGCGATCACAGTCTAAACCTGTCACTAATAAATATATTCCTATCTGTCACCAATAGTTCTTCCACAGTGTTACAAGTACTTTGATGTTTTCTAAAGTAGTTGTAATGTACATTAATTACAGTAGTTAGTTGCAGAACTCTTTATATTTGTTTTGGTGAAGAACAATCTTCGCCAGTTAGCAGTTTATAGTCTATTACGAACATAATTTGGAACAATCCTAAGTGATTCATCTATATCTAAAAAGTTTAAAAATGAGCAATAATGTAAAAAGTAGTACTTTAAGGACTTGAATATTATTTTAAAGTTGTTTTTCTTTTTAATAGACAATTTATATGAACGTTTGTTAGCTTATGTTTATATTGTGTAAATTAAAATGAAAATAAGTGACCACTTTTAAACGTTGTGATATATCTACATATTATCCAAAAAAATTGTAGTTAATCCTACTTGTGATGTCGAGAACGTTTTTTTTTGTAAAAATAATGAATATATCGCTATTTCAATCGATGCTTATTTTCATTTAATTTATAGGCTTAAACTTTTTTCGTTATTTTATTTTCTAAATAATATGTTGATGCGTTGTTAAATACAGTATATATTTAATGTAACGTGTAATTAAGGATTGACATTAAATGCAAAATTGACTTAGTTATATTAATTCACTAATATAATAATGCGAAAGACGGAATTGAAAACTTAACGAGGTTAATAATATGTAACACGACAATTTCTTTTTGTTCTATTTTTGTAACAAACAAAACTTTGATTAATGCCTCTAAAGCTAATACCTTTTTGTTATTTTAAATGGTGTCTTTTCTGATAGACAACTTTGGCTTTAGGGGTACCGTTTCCTTTCCAGCGTCGATAATTATATTTTGCATAAATTAGAGGTCGGCAACCCATAAATATGGTTATATTTGTAAAAATGTGTAATAAAACCGTATTTATTAGACAGAATGTGGCCTGCACCAATATCCTAATAAAACTTGTGGCTGTCCTATAAGAAAAGATTGCCGACCCATGGTATAAATTATTGTCAAAATTACATTTTTACAATAATTTATACCGTTTACGAGACCCTACTTTATTCAAGCAAGTGTTATACAGCCCAGCGTGACCACTCAGCCTCATCCACAAAATAAAGTGCACAGCGCGCCTAAACAAATTTTCATATAAGTTTTGTTAAAACAATACATAAAGGATTTGTCGTTAAGTCGGCTGTTACTATGTAGATTTTACATTGTGTCTTTATTTTTTAATGTTTGTGAGGCACTCAATAAGTTCAAGCGATGTTATTTTAAGGTTCAGAATTTCCTTTTTTTGAGTTGCACAATTTTTATAATAAACGTTAATATCATAATTTTTGCCATTATATATATATTTTGTATAATTGTTATATAATAAATACCGAATAAAATCGGTCGTTAAATCGCTTATGCCTGCGATTTCCCTTAGTAAAATGTACTCTTTAAATTTAATGTTTTCAATATTTAATACTTTTAAGGAAAAAACAAGACTCAACCTTATTGTTTAATTAAAACATTTACCTAATTTGTTATTGTATCACTTGTTTTGTCTTTACACACCATGCCTATTAGGCTAGTAACTTCATAATTTGCCGCATACAAAGAAATTATAACAAATCTCACGCAGAGGTTGATATCTTCCACAATTTTATTAAATTAAAAAAAAAATTATTATTAAAAATGATGTGAATTGATGTAAATTAATCAGTAAAATCAATCAGTAGGCATCTTGTATTGTTATTACAAACATACGCACACCCGCACACACACAGGACCCGCACACATACATAGACACACACACACTCTCTCTCTCTTTCCTTTGTATATTTTAATAAATATAAAATACTTAATCGGCCACAAGTACATTTAATTACATTTTTATCAGTTTATAAGGGTTGTGGGATTAGTAAAATAAAATTAATATATCAACTTAATTATCCTAAAGTCCATATCGCACCAACGTTGTTTAACACTTCATTCGGCGAAGAGTGTTTGTGGAACATGAAATATCCTTGTATTTGTGCTGGACTGACGTCTTTCCTCTCTTCCATAACTCTGAAAATTAATAAACGTAAATAAGTACGAAATTTTAATTCTATAAGACAATGTTTCAAAGATATTATTTATCTTTATACTAATGATATAGATGCTATAATAAAATTTTGACGCTATAATAGCAAATACTTAGTGACGCAAATCAAACTTTGTTCATTTGTCTCAGATTAAAAACGCTAATTCTTTGATAAGTTACTGTCCAACGAAATTTAGTTTATTTAATGACTGATAGTTCACGGTTATAAACTTAATATTAAAATAGAGAAGAAAGTAACAATCTTACTTATTAGCAAAAACCTTCGCGTGTTCCGCAGCATCTTTGTAAAACCTTAAGAACATTAACTCAACTTGCTCTTGTTCGCAGTAGCCCACATACTCTTTCATATCCACTCGTCCTGGCCGTATAAGTGCTGGGTCTAACCTAAATATAAAAGTATATCTTTAAAGGAAGTCCAATTAATAAAGAATTGTCATAAAAACGGTCATGAATAATTTCTAAAAGTGTTAATGGACCGACCTTTATGAAAACAAAGCTAATCGAAAAATACTATATTTTGAAATCGTTTAACATAGAGAAAATAAAAGACAAAGAAAAGAATGAATGAATTCATCATCATCTCCACCAATGGACGTCCACTTCTGGACATAGATCTTTTACCAGTTTGGCGCGCTTCCATCTTAGACAATATCATCACTTACCATCAGGTGAGATGCCACAGTCAAGCCCTAAACTGTCAGCAATAAAAATCTTTCGTATACAGCTCATGAAGCAAGGATCGAGATGTCGGTATTGTTTTGTGCAGATGGTCCACGTCTCTTGTTTTATTGTAAGTAATACGCATAAGTAAGTAAGTAAGTAGCAGCCTATTAACGTCCCATTGCTGAGTACAGGGTTTAGGGTTTTTAGACCATAGACCCACCACGCTGCTCCACTGCGAATTGACAGGGATAGTACACAAGTGTACTCTCTATTCCTCCACTCTCATAGTTCGATGTGACGGCAATCCGACACGAACGGAGAGACATTAGGCGCAGGACCGACGGCTTAACGTGCTCTCTGAGGCACGGGGGTGGATCACACCGCCAGTTTCCCAACTTCGGGTAAATATAGAGAAAAACTCAATATTGATTTTCGAATTGGTCTGACCCGGGACTCGAACCCAGGACCTCATGTCTGTAGTCGAACGTGCTAACCAAAATGTGTCAAGTACAAATGTGTCACAATATTTTGACAAAACCATAATTTTTGATTAAATTCCAGAGTTTTGATCCAAATCATCAAAGGAAACTAAAAAAAAATAACCATGACTCGCTATAAACGTCAGCGCTTTAGTGATTATTACAAAATGAATGCACTGAGACAATGACCCGACTCAATAACATAACAGAAAAGCAATTCATATTTCTATCACTGGAATACATAATAATAATATTTTGACGTGAATACGTCTTTAAAATCGCATCCATACACTCTGGTGTTGTAGCTACATATCTATCACTTATATCCGAATTTGAAGTACACCACTGGATAGCTAAAGGGTCAAAGAATTTATTACGCTATTTAAGGACTGTAACACATCACACACCATTACGAGACGTGTTCATGACACAGCCATACCTCATTTTTTATAACATAAATTGGATTTGTAAAAAGAAGGCAAGAACATATTTGTATAGGTAGTATAATACAAACCTTTCCAAATAGTTGGTAGTCATAAAGACTATTCTTGCTTCAGTCGATGCAACTCCGTCTAAGCAATTCAGTAAACCGCTGAATGTAACTCTGTTAAGTCCTTCGTAAGCGGCTTTCTGTTTGGCAGTGTCCTCTCGTGACACGAACGCAGCGTCGATATCTTCTAGAAGTATTATTGATTGTTGCGGCGCTACACTAGGTACAAAAAACATTAAATATCTTCGAATAGTTATGCATGTAAAAGGAAATAAAATAACTATATTAAAACAGGATGTAACTGTTTTAGTTTTCGCTAATTTGTATGTCGCTCATGCGGCACTTGCGCGTGATGTGGCTCTGCTCCATATTTCCATACAAATGAACTGGGGTCTCTTGGTCCACCCGTTCGGATCATGTGTCATCATTTTTATTAATATTTACGACCGAAAAGGTTAATATATCAGAAAAAAGTTTTACTTAAATTATATCGACGCGCATCGGTATGCCCGTAATGTTCCCATAATTCTGTTTCAGATTTCTAAAATGGACCCCAGTTTCGGTACCCCCCTTCGAATTTTAGTGAAACTTCTTTAGGCGCATGAGGGCAAAGTTTATACAGATGAAACGCGTGATTAGCGTCATGAAGATGTGCAGCATTTTTTATGCTAATTCGTTTGAAGGTTAGGTACTTTCATATTTACAAATAACATGTGGCATTTCAATTTGCCACTCGTCATTTAATAACTGAATATACTATTTTTCACAAAATACATATAAATATGTCATAAATTCTCTTTTCTAAATTTTGAATTCAAAAACAAAATTTAATTAACAATTTCTAATACTGACAAGAAACTCGTGGCATTTTAATTTACAATTCGTCATTTGAGATTTCAATAAATTATTTGTATTAATTTTCGTCACTTGATATTTTAAAGACAATTAAGTTCCTAACATATCAACTGAACTGAACTGACTGGACCAGGTAAACCGTACGCTTTTTGTACGCGTATGTTGATTTATTTTTATGAAAAAAAATTGGAAATATATTACCTGAGAAGATGATTTAAACGGTCATCTGTAAGCCCTCTTTCAGATAGATTTAATACACAAATGTTGTACTCTAATTCGCCAGCTAGAGCCATTATAAAGGAGGATTTACCACAACCAGGTGGTCCATAAAGTAAGTACCCTGAAAAGTTACCAATACATAACCATAACATTTTTAAATTCAATAAGATTGAATATAACAAATTTTGACTTAACATGCTAGCAGAAGACCCAGTTTCGATTACTAGCAGGACAATTTTATTATTTGTGGGGGGGTTAGGTTATAGCTATTTACCAACCTACCTAGGAAAACATGTGACCAACCAATAAAAATAATCAAATTCAAAATTTTCAATGCCTAATGTGCCGTGCAATAAAGTACAATGTAATGAAATAAAAAATTAAAACAAATTTACAACATCAATGTTATACAAAACTGAATTAATATAGTAATATTATATATAATATTAATATAAATTTGTAGATAAAACTTTATTTGACAAACACTTCATGTATAATTCCCATATGATACTATTTAGACCAGTGGTCAGGGGACTTTTTAAATTATTGCCCCAAAATATATTTGTATAATTTATTACCCCATGGCGAAGAGAAAAAAAAAACGAAATCGCTTCTTTTAGGATCTTTCATATTATAGCCCCCATGATAATTTTGAAAAGAAAACAATAACTAAAAATTAATTTGTTCAATATATCAATATAAAACCTAGTAAAACGTAACGGTAATAATATATGATGACGCGCGCCCTGCGCACCCTCAACCTCGTAGCTGACCGCATTGATATATTTTGCTGCACCCTGAGTGAATTCACAAGTACAGCAATGTGGGTTGTATGTTATAATCCATAGTTATGTTTAATTGGAATTTACACTATCGAATTAGGATTCCTGTAAGGGTAGTGTAAGTATTTGGAATAAATAAATAAATAAATAAATAAATAATATACAGTTGAAGAAAAAAAATCGCCCCCAAAGAGTACTGCACAAAGATATAACTTGAGAACACTTAGTGGTGAGGAGTAAAATTTAAGTTTAAAATAATATTAACAGATTTATAAAATAAATACAAATTAAAAATATATACTTTTTACACACATGTTTGATTTTTACCCCCAAAAATTTCATTTTACCCCAAGTGGCGTAATTTACCCCGGTTCTCCGACCGCTGTCCGCCGACCTGTGTTAATCTATCGAAAAAACCAGGCGCCCAGGGCATTCGTTGATCTGAGCTTTAGGTGTTTTTGATTTTGTATTTCATAGTTTTGTTACTAATTTTTTTTAAAGTAAAGTAATGTATTTTTTCTGAAACTATATCTTCATTTAGCTGTACTAGCATGATGGATTGTAAAAAATTCTAATAAAACATTTTAAAAATATATATTTTTTTAAATAGGATCAATTTTTTTTTCGCCCCCTCATCAAAGATGTCATTAGTACTTTCCTCTTCCTTCATATTCGGAAGCAGTATTAAAAAAAAAAAACTCACCTCTTCTGTATGGTATGCCCCTATCTGTATACCAATTTGGATTGTCAATGAAGTCTAGACAATCTGTTAAGATTTTCTCTGATAAGCCTGACTTTAAGACTACACTTTTAATTGGTCGACGTTTTCGGGGATGGCCAAAAGGCCGCCATTCAGAGCCCATTGCTGTGTACATAACTGTCATGCCTTCATGTTGTTTTAGTGCCATAGTTCTTGCTGTAAATATGATTTAATAATTTTATTGAAATTAACAGAAAACATGGTCTTCAGATATTGTCCCCCCATAAACACAATAATGTTATAAAAATATTTTCTCTGCACAAAGTTACCTGTACTAAAAACTAAATAATTATGATACTGTACCTTCCTCTAGTATATCATAATAGAGCTGTTTATTACGTCCAAAGGCTGTTAATGTGACAGTTTCCCATGGTATACCCAAATGCAAGTCCAAAGTTTGTTGCTCTCTGGTTCTATCTACTTTAATCCAAGTACCACCATAGCTATAAATATTAACCATTTCATAAGTACTTTCAATTTGAAAACTATAAATTATGGCATAAGACAGTGGAAAATACATATTGAATAATGGTATGTCTTTATATATAAAAATATTCAATAATTGTCTGCAACAAACTTTAAAATTATTCAAATTCTTGTAAATACTTATTTTCATTGAATATTATTATATTGAATGGTTTAAATTAGGAGATAGATTTAGGACTTTGTAGATTCTGTTATTGTTTAAATATAATATTTTTATTAATTTCAACAAATTAACTTATATCAGGCTTTATAGCTACTATAAAGCTAAGGTATTTTTAACTTAGGAGGTCAAAATTAAATTGTAGCACTATCATCACAGCGAAATATTAAAAAAAAACCACAATATTGAAATACTTAAGCTTAAATTTACAAGGTTCAGATGAATCTATTTAAATTGTTTTACACAACATGAGTCATTATGGCTCCAGTTATATAATCTTTGAAAAAGCTACAACTATAGCTCAAATAGATTTTACTAGGATTTTTTTCAATAAAAGTGGTTTTTAATATACAACACAATTATAACACAAGGTTGTTTTAGATCTTACCTAAAGAAATGTTGACCGACACTTGGTATGAAATCATATTTTGTTTTTATTTGTCCTGTGTCCTTTTGCTGGAACGAAGTTTCTACACTTAGGTGCTGGGTGTGCCTTGCTCCTTTTTGTGTGATCCACTGTAATAGCCATTGATATGATTTATCCCGGCAAGGTACTTCAAGTGTAATCATACAATGTCTACGAAACAATAATGTAGAAGTTTGAAACCCTTTGCGTAAAATAGCTGCAGCTGCTCCAACGCCAAAAAGGCCGAAACCAGCTCCAAAATACGGATTCTGAGACAGAGATGCTACATATTCGGCTAATGGCATTTCGTGACTATATATTTAAGTGTTAATTATAAAGAAAATTGAACGTTTCATTGAAGAAACTTTTTTGTTACGACACTTTAAGTTAGGTTATTTATATTTAGTTTAACTTTGACAATCAGCTGATAACTGACAACTGTCAGGTGGTATTATTTTATAAAAAAACTCATTGTCCGCTTTTTTATTATACGGCTCTGGGTACATTATGTGAATATATTAGTCTTTACGGTTGTTATATTGGAATGAAAATGTTCATAATGAAAATTTATCACTTTTGATTCTTTTGACTGGCATGGTGACTTGTATTCATAATACATATATAGCTATCATCCACTACGGTATTTGACGATTTTCTCAGCGTCAACTTACCGTTAATATACGCTGAGAAAAACGAATAATACCAATGAGAGTCTTATTGGTTATCACACGCCTTACAGTAAAAAACAGCCTGTTAACGTCCCACATCTGGACACTGGACAGTGCCTTTTTTACTCATAAACAAAAAGTGTGGAACTTTGATCCACTAAGCCCACGAGTACGAGTTACGAGTACTTGTCAATTTACTTAGGGTATGGCTTAGGATAATTCTTGTCTTATACAGGATTCATTACGAAGTTTGGCTTCAATGAATAGCTCAGTTAGGAGTTTTATAACTTACACAAGTAAAGTTACAAGTTATGAAAGACAGTGTTGCCTGTCTAAGAATCGATCGTCCGATTTTCTTGACAATAATACACGTGTCAACCATTAGGCCATCATGATTCTCGTATTGTAATTGTACAAATAAATATATTTAATAGAGTGAAATTGCAAAATGATATCTATCTACAGGCATGTTTTTCGACCCGCTGAATACGAATTTCAAGTCAGTTTAGGCCGTCCAGCCTTCAATTTCGAGTGAATTGCAAAAAAAAAAAACGCCAAAAATTTGATGTTTTGGCAAGAAAAAAAAATAATAATTTAATTAATACAAGAAGTAATTCCCCTCTATGCAATAAGGTCCTGATCTATTTTGTTACGTTTGTGGGGAGTTTGAACCGGTAAAAAACTGCAGAACATTTTCAAATAGGTTAAAACGAAATTATGAAGAATGCTTTTGCATTCAATTTACAAATTTGGATTTAGTCCGGGTTCACTTTGTTTGTGGTCGATGAAATATTATGTTGACGCGATGGGAAAAAACCAAAAATGGCGAAAACTTGAAATTTACAATTCCCATGACCATGACATGAATACATGTTTCTGCTGTATAACTGAAATTGCCGGTTTTACTTCGTTGAATAGAAGTAAAATACAGCAAGCCTATGTTGCATCAGCTGTTTAACCATAGAAAGGATATCGAATTTTCGCATTTTTTTACAATGTACTTGAAATTGAAGGCTGGAGGGCCTAAAGTGACTTGAAATTCGTATTCAGCGGGTCGAAAAACATACCCGTTGATAGGTGGCGCCCGGTGTAAAGATATTTTTTTTTGTGTGCCGGTGTAATTATAAACATTAATTTGTTAGAAGATACTTGGTCTTCAAAATCAAAATCAAAATCAAAAATATCTTTATTCAAGTAGGCATATTACAACACTTTTGAATCGTCAAATTATATTTTTTTTCCACACTCTGATTCTAATATACATCTGATGACGGTACTCAAGATCGGCTTAAAATCTAAAGTTACGAGGGTTCCTTCGCGCCCTGATCCGAGAAGAACCCACAACAAACTCAGTCGGGTATTTTTTTTTACCATCATCATTACAATAACAAATTAGTTTACTATATTTTATTTAAAATTAGAGCAATTTGTTCACTCCCAAGCGTTTCTATCGTCTAGGTAATCTTGCAACTTATAATACGATTTTTCTATCAACTTTCTTTTAACAAAGACTTTGAATTTATTAATTGACATCTTTAGAACGTCTTGTGGGAGTTTATTATAGAAACGTATACAGTTACCCTTAAATGAGTTGTTAATTTTATGCAGCCTACTAGAATTTATAACAAGTTTGTTTTGGTTTCGTAAGTTATATGATGTACATTCACTCTTTTTATTAAAAGAGTCAATGTTTTTATGTACATACAACAAGTTTTCTAATATATATACGCAGTGAACTGTCATTATGTTAACTGCCTTGAATTTGTTTCTTAGCGACTCTCTTGGACCCATATTGTAAATCGCACGAACGGCCCTTTTCTGCAGCACAAATATTGCATCTATATCAGCAGCATTACCCCAAAGTAGAATACCGTATGACATAATGCTGTGAAAATAGCTGAAATATACCAGTCTGGCAGTATCAACATCTGTCAGACGACGAATTTTTTTAA